>CM029017.1:202756104-202849902 GCA_016801055.1 Panax notoginseng
AACGCACAGACAGGATATTCCAACAGAATAATAATAAAGACGGAACCAGATCCGGTGTAAACCACACAGACAGGATGTTCCAACAGAATAATAATAAAGACGGAACTAGGTCCGGTGTAAAACATACAGACAGGATATTCCAACAGAATAATAGAAGAATGTCACCAAGTATAGGGTAGACCGCGTATACAGGTTATTCCAACATAATAATAAGAAATGGAATAACAACAGTTCTCTTCATGAATAAGAAAGAATAACACCCCTTATCGTTTTAAAGAAGAGCTGAAATAAGGAAGTAGTTAAGTAGCAGAATACTCTTCTTCTCTCTCTTTACAGTTTCTCTCTCTAGAGTTCAGTGAATTCGTAAGAAATAATAAAGGAATGAGCTGCTATTTATAGAAAAATAGAATGCATAGTAACTAATCCATGAACGGTCCAGATTGATTACTTTAATCTGACGGTCCATATTTAAAGAAAAATCTTTCAAATAAAATATAATATATTCTATTTATAGAATAACTTTAATAAAGTATTCTGTTTTATATAAAAAGATGTTTCTATTTTATTACATTAATAATACGAATAAAACAAAACTTCATTATCGCTAAATAATTCATATTATTAACTGACAATAATTGAATCAAACTGAGTGACTTCTTACATAAGCATTGATAATCAATACCGTGTGCTACTATGCAACCACACGTATTACTGTACTTTTACTACCGAGTAGTTCAACAGTATCAATGGTAAAACTTTCGCCGTTATTTTTAATAAAATATTTTTGTCGTTTTCTCAATCCAACAATAATTCCGTTGTGGGGTCCACCAATGATTGTGTCGTTGTACGAGTATTTTCTGTTAAAACGAATATTCCCCGACCAATCGAATATTATATAACAACTTGCGTACTTTGCAAAATTTATAAATATTACCCACAACTATAACATTATATCAAATTAACTCCATAATATTCAAAAATGATAATTATAGAAAATTCATCTTTATTTATAAAAGTTGGGGTCTTACAACCTCCCCTTCTTATGAAATTTTGCCCTCGAAATTAGGGTACGTACCTGGTATGTCGAAGAGGTAAGGATACCTTGATTTCATTTCAGATTCTAACTCTCAAGTCATTTTCTCAACGTCGTGGTTTCTCCACAAAACTTTGACTTGAGGTATAACCTTGGAGCGTAGAATATGTTCCTTCTTATCCAAGATTTGAACAGGAACTTCTTCATACATCAAATCTTTCGCTATTTCGTCCGGTTCTAACTCAATAATGTGGTTCGGGTCTTCCACATATTTACGTAACATGGATATGTGAAAAACGTTATGAACACGAGACATACTTGGCGGTAAAGAGAGTCTATAAGCCACAGTTCCTACTCGATCGAGGATTAAAAATGGACCGATGAATCGAGGATTGAGCTTTTCTCTCTTTCCAAATCTCGTAACTCCTTTCCATGGAGCAACACGTAAGAACACATGATCTCCTATATCAAATTCCACGTCCTTTCGATGAAGATCAACATAACTCTTTTGTCGATCTTGTGAGGTTTTTATATGTTGTCGGATCGTTTGAATCTTTTCTGTAGTTATACGTACCAACTTCGGTCCCAACAACGTTGCTTCACCCACCTCGTCCCAGCATACTGGAGAATAACATTTTCTTCCATACAATGCTTCGAATGGAGTCATGCCAATACTTGCTTGATAACTGTTGTTGTAGAAAAACTCCACCAATGGTAAGAACTTATCCCAACTTCCCTTGAAATCAAGGAAACATAGTATTAATAAATCTTCCAGAGTTTGAATAGTCCTCTCTGATTGCCCGTCTGTCGGAGGATGATATGCCGAACTAAATTGTAAATCCGTGCCCATAGCTTTTTGTAAGCTAACTCAAAATCGTGAAGTGAATCTTGGGTCTCGGTCAGAAACTATGGATACTGGCATACCATGCAGTCTTATAATCTCGTTTATGTACATACGAGCAAGACGTTCAAGTGTATAAGTTTCTCGTATCGGTAAAAAATGAGCAGACTTGGTCAATCTATCAACAATGACCCAAATCGCATCAATACCTTGAGAAACCTTAGGAAGACCGGTAACGAAATCTATGGTAATGTGCTCCCACTTCCATTCTGGAATTTCAAGTGGTTGCAATAGACCTTTTGGTACTTGATGCTCCGCTTTGACTCGTTAACAAGTTAGACACCTTGAGATAAACAATGCTATCTCTCTCTTCATATTGCTCCACCAAAATGTATGACGAAGATCATGATACATTTTGGTACTTCCAGGATGGATTGCAAACGGTGTGTTGTGCGCCTCCATCATGATTTCATACTTTAAATCAGGGTTGTTAGGAACACAAAGTCTGGAGTTGACTCGAAGTATTCCTTCTTCATCGATTCTTGCTTCCGGCATAGCACCTTCTTGCACTTTCTTCCTCATACGCATCAGCTCCAGGTCTGTAGCTTGAGCAGTTTTAACTTTATCGATTAAAGTTGGTTTTACTCGTATATTCGCCATCATCACATGGGTCCCTGGAGTCTTTAACTTTATCTCCATCCTTTGCAAGTCTCACAAAATGGGCCTTTGTGTTAACAATATTGCACTTGTACTTGCATATGATCTTCTACTCAATGCGTCAGCTACCACGTTCGCTTTTCCAGGATGGTATTGAATGGTATGATCATAATCTTTCAACAGTTCAAGCCAACGTCGTTGTCGCATGTTGAGTTCCTTTTGAGTGAAGAAATATTTGAGGCTTTTATGATCCGTAAAGATCTCCACCTTCTCCCCATACAAGTAATGCCTCCAAATTTTAAGTGCAAAGACAACAGCTGCCAACTCTAGATCATGAGTAGGATAATTCCTCTCATATTCCTTGAGTTGTCTTGATGCATAGGCTATGACTTTTTTATATTGCATGAGAACGCATCCCAACCCTTTGCTCGAAGCATCACTGTAGATGACAAATCCCTCCGAGTCAGATGGTATTGTTAGAACAGGTGCTGAAATGAGTCTCCTCTTAAGTTCTTAAAAACTCTTCTCACATTCTTTGCTCCAACCGAACTTTGTATCTTTTCGAGTCAGCTGAGTTAATGGAGTAGCGATTCGAGAAAATCCTTCCACGAATCTCCGATAATAACCAGCTAAACCAAGAAAGCTACGTACTTCGGTCACTGATTTAGGTTGCTCCCAGCTTTGAATAGCTTCAATCTTTGTCGGGTCAACAGATATTCCACGACTTGATACTACGTGCCCAAGGAATGCTACCTCCTCCAGCCAGAACTCGCATTTCTTTAACTTGGCATAAAGCTTGTATTCACGAAGCTTTTGGAGTACCAGCCTCAAGTGTTGCTCATGATCTTCACGGCTTTTGGAATAAATAAGGATGTCATCAATAAAGACGACCACAAAGTGATCCAAATATTCCTTGAATACCCGATTCATCATATCCATAAAGGCAGCAGGAGCATTAGTCAATCCAAAGGACATGACTAAGAATTCATAATGCCCGTACCGAGTTCTGAAAGCCGTCTTTGGAATATCCTCCGTTCTAACCTTCAGCTGATGATATCCAGAACGAAGATCGATCTTTAAAAAGAATTGTGCTCCTTACAATTGGTCAAATAGGTCATCAATACGTGGCAATGGGTACCTATTTTTGATGGTGACATGATTCAACTCCCGATAATCAATACAAAGTCACATACTTCCATCTTTCTTCTTCACGAATAGAACAAGAGCACCCCAAGGAGAAGTACTAGGACGAATAAAGTCAATGTCTAACAATTCCTGCAGTTGGATCTTTAACTCCTGAAGTTCAATAGGAGCCATTCGATATGGGGCTTTTGAAATGGGTTTTGTACCGAGTTCAAGGTCAATACAAAATTCAATTTCACGCTCTGGGGGTAGGCCAGGAAGTTATTCAGGGAATACGTCATGGAATTTATTAACAATAGAAATATCATTCAAAACTGACGTATTTTTGTTTAGATCCGTGACATGAGCTAAGAAAGCTTGACATCCATTTTTCAATAAACGAATAGCTTTATGGCTTGAGATTACAGCGATTGATTTTAACGGTTTGGTTGCTTGAATTCGCATAATAGGTCGATTAGAAATATGAAAGCTAACAACCTTACGAAAATAATCAATTTTTGCATGATGAGTAGTTAACCAATCAATCCCTAGAATCACGTCAAATGCAAGTATTTTTAATGAAATCAGATCGACAGGTAATGTGTGGGTACCAACTTGAACCAAACAAGACTTATAAACCGTGGATGTTCTGAAGGTTTCTCCCAATGGAGTTTCAACAGATAAGTCAAAGTCTAATTTCTCCGAAGTCAAATTTAATCGATGAGCGCAAGTAGGAAAAATAAAAGAATAGGTAGAACTGGTATCAAATAAAGTATAGACTTCGTTAGAGTTTATGATAAGCTTACCCGTGATGACCTCATTCGGGTTCCTTGCTTTCTCGGAGGTCAAAACGAACGCTCTCCCTTGCACTACCGGTTTTGACTTTTCTGGGACGGCCTTTGGTGTCTCCATCCGGGCTGAACTTATTTTTGGTAAACGACAAAATTGAGCTAAATGATATTCTCTTCCACAATTGTAACATGCTTTAAATGGCATCGCGCAGTTTGGACTGATGTACCCCTCCCCTCCGCATTTGAAACATATGATAGGTGGTCGTTCTCCTTCCTTAACAACGGGTGCTGGTGCTGACGTCTTTCCATCATTGTTGAATCTCCTCTTCTTGAAATGACCATTCTTATTGTTTTGGCCGTGATTACCACCGAAGTGGTTACCATTTCTGACCTGTTGATTCCCACCACGCTTGTTATCACCGCTTCGATGACTGCTCTCACTGGTATTATCATTTTATCGACTGCTCTCTTTTAGTTGCGTTGACTCGTTATCGCACTCCACTAACTGAGCCCTATTCACAACATCTGAATACAAACACAGTTTATGAGAAATAAGATGTTGACGTATCTCAGGTTTCAAACCTCGCAAAAACATTCGCGTCATTCGCTCTTCATTATCCACCAAGTGGAACGCAAACCGGGACAACTCAGTACATTTAGCCTCATACTGCGACACAGTCATATTATTCTGCTCCAATTTGATAAACTCCACCTCCTTCATGTGTCGAACATTTTCAGGAAAGTATTTGTCATTGAACAGCTCTTGGAACTTCTCCCAAGACATCTTCAGTGCGGCAGGTTGAGTACGCTTAATCGATTCCCACCAGTAATCTGCCTCTCTATTCGCAATATAAAGGCGGCAAAGGGAACCTTTTGCTCCTCGAAGCATCCCAAGACATGAAATATCTTGGTGATATGCTATATCCATGTTTATGCTATAAGTGGTTTTGGCTCTCCCTTAAACTCCGGTGGTCCCAGCTTCTTGAACTGTTTAGCGGTGACCATCTGAGAGTTTTCAGTGTTTCCACCTATATTTTGAACAGGAGCCGCTCTCGCCTGCTGTTGCATGAACTGCATAAAGCTTCTGAACATTCCATCATTCATCATTTGGTCAGTATTGTTGTTTGCATGAGGATTGTCGCCTTCCTGATGCACATTATCCCGATTATTGATATGTGGTGAATCAACAGTCGCCTGTGCTCCATTGCTATTATCAACATTCTCGGATGCCATTTTCAGATACTGCCACAAAATAAAAATTAATTGATATGTCATATATTATCCTTATATTATGACCGACCAATTAAATACCATGCAAATAAACTTAGGTAGGTCATACTAGTGAAGGAATTCCCCGTCTCTCCCCTCCTAGTTCTATTCTCACATCTTAGCCAGGGATCATATCCCTAAGCTCTGATACCAACTGTGACGCCCCCAAAATTAGGTATACATCACCCATCTTGGGTCGTCAGATACATGGTACAGAATACAAATATAACTTACTAATACAACTGTCGTGTACAATACGACAAAACATAACTGTGAGTTTGAATACAATTATTGTCTACTAGAGACTATACAAACTCAAAAGGAGTCCTCGTTACAATTATTGTCACACTATTTAACAGAATAGTGAGGACTACTAATACTATCATCTGGTCCATCACTCCGTTCCCCGACTCGTCCCAACTATATTCTCATTTCCTGAAGAGAACAGTGAAAGGAAGGGTGAGCTCAACTAGCCCAGTAAGAAATATTATGACTAAAATAATACATAATAAAAAATCATTAGCCTTCAACAGTGTTAAACTGATAAAATATAACGAACATCAAGTTTAACTGCAGCGGAACAAGTAATCCATTAAAAGAGTCAAGTAGAAAATAAAATCTACTATCTTCTATGATTTAAAAGGTTTTTCAACACTGTTATCGCTGGGACTCAGCTTAATAAAATAATCCACATCATCGAATCACCCCTGCACTACGGCCAAGGATATTCGTGTATTCATTAATGGTCATGATCATGCCAATAACTGACCATCAATACACTACGGGCCAATGAGGACTTTTACCACATCATTTGTAACATTACGGTCATGATTATACCGAATAATCCCTGGTCATAATCATACCAAGTCCGTCTATGCACTACAGGCCACAGATGACTTTTTACATTTTATAAACATGAGGATGATGACAATGATATAAGAATTCAATAAAACAAGTTCAAGAATTAATTTATCCAAGAATTAACAACGTCCAAATTTTCAATATGATACTGCTTTGTGGAGTAAAATTCAATAATGCTTAGAAGAATATTTTCATGAAAAGATACTGGATGAAACGCAATTATCAAGGATATTCCACAAATTTCATGGAGTATAGAAGTCAAAACTTAACCAACTGGGTATAATAAAGAATGAAATAACAAAAGAAATCACCATATATGCGATAGACCGCACAGACAGGTTATTTCAACAGAATAATAAATAATGGAACCAGGTCCGGCGTAAAACGCACAGACAGGATATTCCAACAGAATAATAATAAAGACGGAACCAGATCCGGTGTAAACCACACAGACAGGATGTTCCAACAGAATAATAATAAAGACGGAACCAGGTCCGGTGTATAACACACAGACATGATGTTTCAACAGAATAATAGAAGAATGTCACCAAGTATAGGGTAGACCGCGTATACAGGTTATTCCAACAGAATAATAAGAAATGGAATAACAACAGTTCTCTTCATGAATAAAAAAGAATAAAACCCCTTACCGTTTTAAAGAAGAACTAAAATAAGGAAGTAGTTAAGTAGCAAAATACTTTTCTTTTCTCTATCTATAGTTTCTCTCTATAGTTTCTCTCTCTAGAGTTCAGTGAATTCGAAAGAAATAATGAAGGAATGAGCTGCTATTTATAGAAAAATAGAATGCATAATAACTAATCCATGAACGGTCCAGATTGATTACTTTAATCTGACGGTCCATATTTAAAGAAAAATCTTTTAAATAAAATATAATATATTCTATTTATAGAATAATTTTAATAAAGTATTCTGTTTTATATAAAAAGATGTTTCTATTTTATTACGTTAATAATACGAATAAAACAAAACTTAATTATCGCTAAATAATTCATATTATTAACTGACAATAATTGAATCAAACTGAGTGACTTCTCACATAAGTATTAATAATCAATACCGTGTGCTACTATGCAACCACACGTATTACTGTACTTTTACTACCGAGTAGTTCAACAGTATCAATGATAAAACTTTCGCCATTATTTTTAATAAAATATTTTTGTCGTTTTCTCAATCCGACAATAATTTCGTTGTGGGATCCACCATTGATTGTGCCGTTGTACGAATATTCTCTGTTAAAATGAATATTCCCCGACCAATCGAATATTATATAACAACTTGCGTACTTTGCAAAATTTATAAATATTATCCACAACTATAACATTATATCAAATTAACTCCATAATATTCAAAAATGATAATTATAGAAAATTCATCTTTATTTATAAAAGTTGGGATCTAACAGCAAGGGATAAAGGAAATAGAGGAAGATAATTATACCTATAATGAGGTAAGGTTATGAGATGAGTTGTTAAGAGAAATTGTGTAAGAGTTTAGTAGTAAACTAAACTAGAACGTTGCAGTAATAATGATTCCAGCATGGAATCCTTGTAAATGGAGAAGAAAGTAATAACTAAAGGATGAACATATAAACTAATATGGTTAATTGAGTTAATTACATGAGAAACAAGATAAAACTATGTTATAAATTAACACAGTTTGGATGATGGCCTTGAATGGCAAGTGAAATAAATAATAATCAATAAATGATTAGCTAGTATTCTGAATAATAAAAGGAAGCCAATTAAAACTCAAAATTTGAGTTAGGGATAGAATTTTTGTAAGACCCCAACTTTTTATTAATAAAATTGAATTTCCTCTAATTATTATTGTAAATAATAAGGTGTTAATTTGATATAATATTTTGGTTATGGGTGAAATGTGTAAATTTTGCAAAATAAGCAAGTGGTTATAAAATATTCATTGTTGTCGAGGAATATTCGTTTCGTCGTGGAATATTCTTGCTGTCGGGGAATATTCGTACGATGGCGCAACCATTTGTGGGCCCCATAACGAAAAACAGTCGGATGAAGGAAAACGACAAGTTTGAGTTTTTTTTATAAATAACGGCGTAATTATTACCGTTAACACTGTTGGAATACCCAGTGGTTAAAGTACAGTAATACGCGTGGTTGCACAATAGGAAGACCGGTAACGAAATCCATGGTAATGTGCTCCCACTTCCATTCTAGAATTTCAAGTGGTTGCAATGGACCTTTTGGTACTTGATGCTCCGCTTTGACTCGTTGACAAGTTAGACACCTTGAGATAAACAATGCTATCTCTCTCTTCATATTGCTCCACCAAAATGTATGACGAAGATCATGATACATTTTAGTACTTCCAGGATGGATTGCAAACGGTGTGTTGTGCGCCTCCATCATGATTTCATACTTTAAATCAGGGTTGTTAGGAACACAAAGTCTGGAGTTGACTCGAAGTATTCCTTCTTCATCGATTCTTGCTTCCGGCATAGCACCTTCTTGCACTTTCTTCCTCATACGCATCAGCTCCAGGTCTGTAGCTTGAGCAGCTTTAACTTTATCGATTAAAGTTGGTTTTACTCGTATATTCGCCATCATCACATGGGTCCCTGGAGTCTTTAACTCTATCTCCATCCTTTGCAAGTCTCACAAAATGGGCCTTTGTGTTAACAATATTGCACTCGTACTTGCATATGATCTTCTACTCAATGCGTCAGCTACCACGTTCGCTTTTTCAGGATGGTATTGAATGGTATGATCATAATCTTTCAACAGTTCAAGCCAACGTCGTTGTCACATGTTGAGTTCCTTTTGAGTGAAGAAATATTTGAGGCTTTTATGATCCGTAAAGATCTCCACCTTCTCCCCATACAAGTAATGCCTCCAAATTTTAAGTGCAAAGACAACAGCTGCCAACTCTAGATCATGAGTAGGATAATTCCTCTCATATTCCTTGAGTTGTCTTGATGCATAGGCTATGACTTTTCCATGTTGCATGAGAACGCATCCCAACCCTTTGCTCGAAGCATCACTGTAGATGACAAATCCCTCCGAGCCAGATGGTATTGTTAGAACAGGTGCTGAAATGAGTCTCCTCTTGAGTTCTTGAAAACTTTGCTCACATTCTTCGCTCCAACCGAACTTTGTATCTTTCCGAGTTAGCTGAGTTAATGGAGTAGCGATTCGAGAAAATTCTTCCACGAATCTCCGATAATAACTAGCTAAACCAAGAAAGCTACGTACTTCGGTCACTGATTTAGGTTGCTCCCAGCTTTGAATAGCTTCAATCTTTGCCGGGTCAACCGATATTCCACGACTTGATACTACGTGCCCAAGGAATGCTACCTCCTCTAGCCAGAACTCGCATTTCTTCTACTTGGCATAAAGCTTGTATTCACGAAGCTTTTGAAGTACCAGCCTCAAGTGTTGCTCATGATCTTCATGGCTTTTGGAATAAATAAGGATGTCATCAATAAAGACGACCACAAAGTAATCCAAATATTCCTTGAATACCTGGTTCATCATATCCATGAAGGCAGCAGGAGCATTAGTCAATCCAAAGGACATGACTAAAAATTCATAATGCCCGTACCGAGTTCTAAAAGCCATCTTTGGAATATTCTCAGTTCTAACCTTCAGCTGATGATATCCAGAACAAAGATCGATCTTTGAAAAGAATTGTGCTCCTTGCAACTGGTCAAACAGGTCATCAATACGTGGCAATGGGTACCTAGTTTTGATGGTGACATGATTCAACTCCCGATAATCAATACAAAGTAGCATACTTCCATCTTTCTTCTTCACGAATAGCACAGGAGCACCCCAAGGAGAAGTACTAGGACGAATAAAGCCAATGTCTAACAATTCCTGCTGTTGGATCTTTAACTCCTGAAGTTCAATAGGAGCCATTTGATATGGGGCTTTGGAAATGGGTTTTGTACCGGGTTCAAGGTCGATACAAAATTCAATTTCACGCTCTGGGGGTAGGCCAGGAAGTTCTTCAGGGAATACGTCAGGGAATTTATTAACAATAGAAATATCATTCAAAATTGACGTATTTTTGTTTAGATCCGTGACATGAGCTAAGAAAGTTTGACATCCGTTTTTTAATAAACGAATAGCTTTATGGCTTGAGATGACAGCGATTGATTTTAATGGTTTGGTTACTTGAATTCGCATAATAGGTCGATTAGGAATATGAAAGCTAACAACCTTATGAAAACAATCAATTTTTGCATGATGAGTAGTTAACCAATCAATCCCTAGAATCACGTCAAATACAAGTATTTTTAATGAAATCAGATCGACAGGTAATGTGTGGGTACCAACTTGAACCAAACAAGACTTATAAACCGTGGATGTAATGAAGGTTTCTCCCATTGGAGTTTCAACAGATAAATCAAACTCTAATTTCTCTGAAGTCAAATTTAATCGATGAGCGCAAGTAGGAGAAATAAAAGAATGGGTAGAACCGGTATCAAATAAAGTATAGACTTCATTAGAGTTTATGATAAGCTTACCCGTGATGACCTCATTCGGGTTCCTTGCTTTCTGGGAGGTCACAACAAACGCTCTCCCTTGCACTACCGGTTTTGACTTTTCTGGGACGGCCTTTGGTGTTTCTATCTTGGCTGAACTTATTTTTAGTAAACGACAAAATCGAGCTAAATGACCTTCTCTTCCAAAATTATAACATGCTTTAGTCGGCATCGCGCAGTTTGGACTGATGCACCCCTCCCCTCCGCATTTGAAACATATGATAGGTGGTCGTTCTCCTTCCTTAACAACGGGTGCTGGTGCTGACGTCTTTTCATCATTGTTGAATCTCCTCTTCTTGAAATGACCATTCTTATTATTTTGGCCCTGATTACCATCGAAGTGGTTACCATTTCTGGCCTGTTGATTCCCTCCACGCTTGTTGTCACCGCTTCGATGACTGCTCTCACTGGTATTATCATTTTGCCGACTGCTCTCTTTTGGTTGCGTTGACTCGTTATCGCGCTCCACTAACTGAGCCCTATTCACAACATCTGAATTCAAACACAGTTTATGAGAAATAAGATGTTGACGTATCTCATGTTTCAAACCTCGTAAAAACATTCGCGTCATTCGCTCTTCATTATCCACCAAGTGGGATGCAAACCGGGACAACTCAACAAATTTAGCCTCATACTGCGACACAGTCATATTATTCTGCTCCAATTTGATGAACTCCACCTCCTTCATGTGACGAACACTTTCGGGAAAGTATTTGTCATTGAACAGCTCTTGGAACTTCTCCCAAGACATCTTCAGTGCGGCAAGTTGAGTACGCTTAATCGATTCCCACCAGTAATCTGCCTCTCCTCGCAACATAAAGGCGGCAAAGGGAACTTTTTGCTCCTCGGAGCATCCCAAGACATCAAATATCTTGGTAATCTGCTTTATCCATGTTTCCGCTATAAGTGGTTTTGGCTCTCCCTTAAACTCTGGTGGTCTCAGCTCCTTGAACTGTTTAGCGGTGACCGTCCGAGAGTTTTCAGTGTTTCCACCTATATTTTGGACAGGAGCCGCTCTCGCCTGCTGTTGCATGAACTGCATAAAATTTCTGAACATTTCATCATTCATCATCTGGTCAGTGTTGTTGTTTGCATGAGGATTGTCACCTTCCTGATGCACATTATCCTGATTATTGATATGTGGTGAATCAACAGTCGCCTGTGCTCCATTGCTATTCTCAACATTCTCAGATGCCATTTTCAGATACTGCCACAAAATAAAAGTTAATTGATTTGTCATATATTATCCTTATATTATGACCGACCAATTAAATATCATGCAAATAAACTTAGGTAGGTCATACTAGCGAAGGAATTTCCCGTCTCTCCCCTCCTAGTTCTATTCTCACATTTTAGCCAGAGATCATATTCCTAAGCTCTGATACCAACTGTGACGCCCCCAAAATTAGGTATACATCACCCATCTTGGGTCGTCAGATACATAGTACAGAATACAAATACACCTTACTAATACAACTGTCGTGTACAATACGACAAAACATAAACTGTGAGTTTGAATACAAATATTATCTTCTAGAGAGTATTCATACTCAAAAGGAGTCCTCATTACATTTATTAACACACCATTACATAGAATAGTGAGGACTACTAACTAATACTATCATTCGGACCATCACTCCGTTCCCCGACTTGCCCCAGCTACGTTCTCATTTCATGAAGAGAACAGTGAAAGAAAGGGTGAGCTCAACTAGCCCAGTAAGAAATATTATGACTAAGATAATGCAGAATAAATTATCATTAGCCTTCAACAGTGTTAAACTGATAAAATATAACGAACATCAAGTTTAACTGCAGCGGAACAAGCAATCCATTAAAAGAGTCAAGTAGAAAATAAAATCTACTATCTTCTATGATTTAAAAGGTTTTTCAACACTGTTATCGCTGGGACTCAGCTTAATAAAATAATCCACATCATCGAATCACCCTTGCACTACGGCCAAGGATATTCGTGTATTCATTAATGGTCATGATCTTGCCAACAACTGTCCACCAATGCACTATGGCCAATGAGGACTTTTACCACATCATTTGTAACATTACGGTCATGATTATACCGAATAATCCCTAGTCATAATCATACCAAGTCCATGTATGCACTACAGGCCACAAATGACTTTCAACATTTTATAAACATGAGGATGATGACAATGATATAAGAATTCAATAAAACAAGTTCAAGAATTAATTTATCCAAGAATTAACAACGTCCAAATTGTTAACATGATACTGCTTTGTGGAGTAAAATTCAAGAATACTTAGAAGAATATTTTCATGAAAAGATACTGGATGAACCGCAATTATCAAGGATATTCCATAAATTTCATGGAGTATAGAAGTCAAAACTTAACCAACTGAGTATAATAAAGAATGGAATAACAAAAGAAATCACCCAGCATGCGATAGACCGCACAGACAGGTTATTCCAACAAAATAATAAATAATGGAACCAGGTCCGGCGTAAACGCACAGACAGGATATTTCGACAGAATAATAATAAAGACGGAACCAGGTCCGGTGTAAAACACACGGACAGGATGTTCCAACAGAATAATAATAAAGACGGAACCAGGTCCGGTGTAAAACACACAGACAGGATGTTCCAACAGAATAATAATAAAAATGGAACCAGGTCCGGTGTAAAACACACAGACAGGATATTCCAACAGAATAATAGAAGAATGTCACCAAGTATAGGGTAGACCGCGTATACAGGTTATTCCAACAGAATAATAAGAAATGGAATAACAACAGTTCTCTTCATAAATAAGAAAGAATAACACCCCTTACCGTTTTAAAGAAGAGCTGAAGTAAGGAAGTAGTTAAGTAGCAGAATACTCTTCTTCTCTCTCTCTATAGTTTCTCTCTATAGCTTCTCTCTCTAGAGTTCAGTGAATTCGTAAGAAATAATGAAGGAATGAGCTGCTATTTATAGAAAAATAGAATGCATAGTAACTAATCCATGAACGGTCCAGATTGATTACTTTAATCTGACGGTCCATATTTAAAAAAAATCTTTTAAATAAAATATAATATATTCTATTTATAGAATAATTTTTAAAGTATTCTGTTTTATATAAAAAGATGTTTCTGTTTTATTACGTTAATAATACGAATAAAACAAAACGTCATTATCGCTAAATAATTCATATTATTAACTGACAATTATTGAATCAAACTGAGTTACTTCTCACATAAGCATTAATAATCAATACCGTGTGCTACTATGCAACCACACATATTACTGTACTTTTACTACCGAGTAGTTCAACAGTATCAATGGTAAAACTTCCGCCGTTATTTTTAATAAAATATTTTTATCGTTTTCTCAATCCGACAATAATTCCGTTGTGGGATCCACCAATGATTGTACTGTTGTACGAATATTCCCTGTTAAAATGAATATTCCCCGACCAATCGAATATTATATAACAACTTGCGTACTTTGCAAAATTTATAAATATTACCCACAACTATAACATTATATCAAATTAACTTCATAATATTCAAAAATGATATTTATAGAAAATTCATCTTTATTTATAAAAGTTGGGGTCTTACAGAGGACTTCCCTGAAAATATAGCAATCTGCCTCCTTGTCCGCTAAGTTTGGAGAATAGGCTAAGCATATGGAACAAATTGGGCATCTCACTTGAATTTAACTTGAATAACCTGTAAACCATGATAGACGCAATTTTATTAAATCCTAAATAAATGCAAATTTAAAACTACTAATATAAAACCTAATAAAAATTAAAAATTAAACTTGGGTTGCCTCCTAATAAGCGCTTGTTTTATAGTCTCAGCCTGACTTCTTCAATTCTCTATCCAATTCCCCAACGAAAATTGAGGAACCCTCCATCCATCAGTAATAATATCTCTTTTGGGAGGTTCCCATTAGCAATGAACCTTGAATTAAAGTCACATAGCATACTCTTTGTAGATAGGATCCCCATTAAATACGGCAAACCACTAGGTGCTTTCCCCATTGTGTTTGTGATCAAATTATGGCATAGAAACTTGTCAAACACAATGGCCTCTTCCTCTATCTTCCCCTTTTCAACCCACCATGACTCCACAGTTGTACTAGCTCTTATGTCACAAAGAGTTTTGCCTACGACATGACTGCCAATTGGGCATGGTTTTGCAAAACTGCCCGAATTCTTGAACTTTGGTGGAGGAGATACGTGGGTCACTATCAAAATTGGCTCATCTTCGTTGGTACTCAAAGTTAGATCTTCGCTGATCTCCTTTTCTTGGTCCCCATGTCTCTCCTCTCTTTCAACATCTATAGCATTTGGCACATCTGATTGCAGATTTGGTTCGGGCTCACCATCAGTCTCGAAATCCATATCATAGGACCAAGTGTATTGAGGACAAATGTTCGAGGCATTGGTTAACTATTCCATCTGGTTTGCAAAATTTTGACTCGATATCTCTTGATTAATCCTCCTCTCCTCACATGAAGCTATGAACTTGGACAAAGTTTTCTCCAAATTTGAATGTTCTTCCTGTTGTAGTGGAGGTGGACACGAGAAATCCGGTGGGTATGTTGGACTTGGAGCATAAAATTAATCTTGATGAGTATAGTTCCATAAAAAATCCGGGTGATACCCCCAATCCTGATAATAGTTGTTGGGATAGACATAATTATTGGGGTAATCACCACCATACTGTACCGGCTCGAAACTGATGGCGCATTGATGACTCATATGATTTCCAGCACAATAATCACAAGTAACCGCCACACATTAACTACGTTGAGCTTCAAAAGCGTTGACCCTCTTCGAAAGTGTCTCAATTTGTGCTGATAATTCAGAAAATACTGTCGCGAGTCCATCATTCTCCACTCCCCTTGGCTGAGTCATTTTTGCCATCCTTCGACTCCGTTGGGCTGCGATAACCTCCAACGTCTTCGAAGTTGCCTCGATTTGTATTGGCTCTGGATTATATGTTTTTTGATTCGAACACGGTTGGGTAAATCGATTATAGCTCCCTATGAACTGAGCTGATTCTAAATTGATGGCACATTGATCTGTAGCATGACTCCCAGCACATAACTCACAAACCATTGCTACTTGCTGTGTGGATGGTGGACTCCATATTTTCATTGGTCGAGTCATGTTCGTGTATGGCCATTGATACGCAAAGTCATCCATGGTACCTGAAAAGAGAGAGAAAAAAATTGAAAGAGAATTAAAGAAAAACAACCGTTTAAATTAAAACTAATTTGATAAAAATTAATATTGACAAAATTATTAAACTAAGTCCCCGAAAACGACGCCAAAAACTTGTTGATCGATTTCACAATCAAAGTATACGTGCAAGTATACACGGTCAACAAGTAATAAAGTGATAAGAAAAGTATCATTCCCACGAGGAATTATTTAATAAAAATTACCAAGTACTAACTCTTAACCAAATCAATTTTATTTAAACAACCATAAATTGTGATTTTTCTAATTAAGAAAACTAAATTGATCAATTAAAACTAGATTACTCTAAAATTAATTCAAATAAATAAAGATTAAGACTTCAATATCCCCAATTATGAACTATAAATCAATTATCCAATTATCCCAATTATTATGTCTACTGAATTGTTAACAGGAATTCTCAAATGTCAAAAGTCCTTTTCCAAGTGATCAATTGACTTATATTTAATCCAGATTAATCTTGCAATATTCCTATGCAAAACAATTGAATTAAACTCCTTCAATTCCAATTCCTTATGTGTTACATGCGGTGAACAAATATTTCTATTTAATTCACAAACCTAATTATTCACCATGCAAATAACTAAGTCACATGTTATCATGCCCAGTTCTAACCCTAGAATTCCTCTTCCAATTCCTTCTAGAGTAACAAGGTAATTACTTATCAAATAATTAAACAATAAGCACAAGACAAGATAAACAATTCACTTTGACATAAATAATTGGAATAAATCAAATAACTAATTTATAGATATAAAAGGTTCAATTGAAATTTTAATAAAAGAGTTAGTTCATAATTAATGAATTGAAACCAAGAATACACAACTGAATAGACATTAAAGATAAAAGAATGATAAGAGAAAAGAATAGAATCTGTTGTCAGCAAATCTGATGCTCCCCTCTTGCTCCTGCTCTTGATCTTCAATGATCTCCAAGTTGCTTCAATCTCCAAAACTAATAAGAACTAGGGTTAATGTCTAATCTAATGGAGTGTATCCCTAATCTAATCTATATAATCTCCCCTTATTTTATGCCTTACATCATGTATTTCTAGGTTACAAGTCCAATTTTTAGTTTAGGAACAAATCCAATCCAATTTGGAGTCAAAAAGGTGTCAAAATTCGCCCCAAAACGCGTCCAAGCTTCACCAATCTCTTCCCCAGCGCCCCGGCGCTGGGTACGGCGCTAGGATTCTGCCCCCTAGTGCCCCGGCGCTGCAAATAGATTTGATTTGGGCGCCCCGACACTGGACTCAATTCTGGAAATTTTATACTCCGATGTCCTTTGGGAAAATAGACATAACTTCTTCGTCCAAACTCCGATTTCGATGATTCAAGATGTTCCGAAAAGAGGAGACGTAGATCTACAACTTTTATTCTTTAAGTTTTACAAAATAAGGTCCCGAGCAATACTCAAATTGGCTCTGAAGTGACTACTGTGTAAATATCAAGCCGAAAACGCAAATCTAGCCACCCCAAACGTCGATCCAAGTAACTTTTGTCCCAATTCCTACAAAATAACGTAAAACATGCATGAATAGACATAAACACTTAAAAATATCCAAAAGATTTAGCTCAAATGTACTCAATTCATGGGTATAAAACTCACTCATCAGATGAGATTAAACTCTCAAAACGAGGAAATAAAAGCAGGACCCACATGACTTAAATCTGTTGAAAATTTCAGCACATGAGTGTCAACCACTCCCCACCTACTCCCCATCTCTTATCTAATCCTAACCACTCCCTCTCTCTCTCTTCAATATTCTATTTCTTTTAACTAAAGAGAAGAAAATCAAGCAAAGTCATTTTCTCTCATTCTCCCACACCACATCCGACCAAATAGAGAGGAAGAGAGAGAAGTGGGCTTCCATGGGAGGAAGAAAGAAGAGAAGAGAAGAAAAAGAAAGAAGAGAAAGAAGAGGAATGAGTTCTCTCTATCATTCTCATCCAAAACCTTAAAGAAACTTGAGAGCTTGAGAGGGAATGGAATGGGGGAAGCCATGGTTAGGGAAGAGCAAAGATAAGAGAGATATCAAGCTCATCCAAGAAGGAATAGCCATCATCCAACCATTCCTAGCAAAGGTTTAAAAGTTTTCTAAACCATAGTCTCACTTTTTTTTGGTTTAGATTATGTTTTGTTTGTTTATGGTAAGATCAATTTGATGAAATAGATCATCGATCATGGTAGATCCATGAGTATAAGATGTATTAAGTTGGTTAATATTTGATTAATCAATAGATCATAGAAGTTTTCTTACAAAACATAAAGGTTAGAAAATTAGATTTTTGAGAAAACGAAGCACGAAATTCAAACGATCATATCTCTCATTCTATTTCGAATTTTTAAGTGTGGTCAAGTTCTAGAGTTAGATATATGAATCTTCTAACATATCCAATTGGAATCACTGAAAAAAATCCTTGTAGGTTTCCATATGGACAGTTTTTAGTAAAGTAGGCAAAATCTAGAAATACCAAAAAGCAATCTGTCCAAAACTTTGCAGGGGCATTTTCGGCCATTTAGTTTTTGAAATAAATTCCTACCTTTTGGGACATAAACATATATGATATAAAGTAGCTCCTTTCCAAATATGAGCTTATTCTGACTTAAATCGATCGAGTTATGGCCATTTCAATTTTTGGGTTTATCCGACGGAAATGACTATAACTGGAGTTCTATAATTCCGATTACCACAAAATTTAAACCGGAAGTTTCCGTTAATATTTGTAAGATTTTGTAAAAATTTGGGAATTTTCGGAGTTGAGCATGAGATAGCTAATTTTGCTAAGTTACGAACTAAAATTGGCTTTTGAAAAATATTTAATAAAAAGGAAAAATTCTAGAAAAATTATTTTTGTGTATGGAATATATGTATATATGTATGGACAAAAAATAAAAAAAATAATAAAATGATTAAGGAGGCTTAATTGGGGAATTAGGCTTCCAACAGATTAAAAACTAATAATTACCGATGAATCGGGAATCGTCGAGATAATTTCTATTGACTAGAATATGTCGACATGTAATATATGAGACAATGAAAAGGTTAATCACATAATTTTATGCGAATATTATAAAAATGGTGTGAGGGGATATGTACGTTGGTATAAGTCAAAATGATAATTTTTAATAAACGTGATAGTTATGGACAGAAATGACCTATTTAAAAATAGGAAATGAAGTTGGAAGATTTCAAGAAAATTATTTTGTGACTAAAATATTATATATTGAAGTTTTCCAAGAGATGGGAAAATAATAATTTGATTAGGTATTTTTAATACCTATGAATGCGTTAAGAATAAATAAGAAAATTAAGTTATATTAAGTCATAAAATTCTATCAGGTGATTTCATTGACTAATAATCATTAATATGATGTATTAAGATTTTATGAGGGTAATTTGGTCATTTTTAATAAAATGATATAAGAATGGCACGATATGTGTGTTAAATAAATTAAATGATAAAAGATAAACAATTAAATTAAATTATTTATAAATGATTAATAATGTTATTAAATGATTAATAATATTAGTAAATGATTAAAATATTATTAAAAGATCAATAATATTAGTAAGTGATTAAAATATTATTAAAGGATTAATAATATTAGTAAGTAAATAAAATATTATTAAATGGTTAATAATATTAGAAAGTAAATAAAATATTATTAAATGATTAATAATATTTGTAAGTTATTAAGATATTATTAAGTGATTAATAATATTTGAAAATGAATAAAATATTATTAAATGATTAATAATATTAGTAATTGATTGAAATATTATTAAATGATTAATAGTATTTGTATTTAATAATATTTGTAGAGTGATTGATAATATTAGACGAGAGTTTAAGAATTATTATCAGATTTAATTACGAGGTGATGATTAACGTAATCAATTAAATTCTCATGGAGGATGTAAGTTATCATTCGAAGGAAATTTTATGTAAATAAATCAAATGGACCAAAAAGTGTTCTAGTAAGTCTTAAACATATGATTAAAGCATTGTGTATCAAGATTTAAAAAGGAAGAATGATGAAAAGTAAAGTGGAATTAACATAAATGACTACCAAGCGTCATTATGTGGCTAATGGTGGTTATATATACCCTTAATCGTATAGGACAATAGAAGGACGAATTCTCCTAACAGCGCAAGGAACGCTTCGAGGCAAGTTCTTCAGTAACTTGCTCTTATGTGATAATGTGTATTAAACCATGTTTACGGTAATTAATGATATATGTTGCTTATGTGAAATCGTTGATTACATGAATGTTTTGTGACTAAATGCAAAGCATGAAATTTGTGAAGTATGGGTTAAATATACATTATGAAGATTATATTGTATTGTATGATAAATATGATGCATATAATGATGTATATCATGAAATGTATGATGCATATAGAGATGCATGAAGCATGTGTAGATGCATTGATTAAAATTTTTGATGCATGAATATATGAAATTTGAATGCTATGTGAAGCATGAAATGTGTTGCCTGTTGGACTTGCTGAGCCGTTGTTCTTAACCTTGCAAACAAATTTTACAGATAAAAGTCGATATAAACAGATGACCATAGCGTCAAAACCTTCAGAATAGACGAAGGATCACGAGAAGAAATAGTTATTGAAGATGGTTGGTGTAATTTCTTTAGAGTATTTATATTTGGTAAGATTTTATCCCAAAACACTGAATGATGAAGTTTCCAGCTAAGCTAGATGAATGCTAATATTATACATTGTAGTTGTGTAGTTGAAGAACATAATACAGAAGAATATTAAAAATTTTGGATTATGAATCCATGTAACAATATAAAACATATTTGTTTATAGTTTAAGATGTATCAGTAGATCAGGAATGATCAACAAATGTAATAATCAATTGTAAAGGTTATTGATTCTGGAACAGAAGGGAATAATGTATTAATTGGTATATAAGCCAGGTTGTGTTCAGTTATTTATTAATAAAGGTTGTATGTATTGATCAGATGAACGTAGTACCGTGACGTATCAGGCCTGATGTTCAAGGGACCCGGATTTGGGGGCGTTACAATTCATATATCTACACATACAGATATATATGTATACATATATAATAGTAACAACTATTATCTATTTTAATTACACATTATTATAGATATAATGTTGTAAGTTACACATTAGTCATAAGGATGTGTAAGTTACAAATTATTAATAATACTGTAATTTAAATAAAAAAATGGAGAATCACAATCAAAGATTAACTAGTTGTCAAATCTAAAATATATTGGACTTCTTTTCTTTTGTTTCACATAATTAAATAAGATTACACCTTTTATGCTTATAAAGCAACTAGTAATCTTTTATTAATCATAATGAAACTAAGACAAACTAGTTTTTACAAACAACTTGCAAGTTATCAACTGTTTCACTTAAGTCATTGATAAACACAAGTTATATGATTCCAACTAGAACCAAATAAATTACTCTCATTCTCCGCTTATAGAATATTAAGTTACAACTTTTATACTTACTTAAATTATGTCCATAAATGAGTTTTATCAAATTCAAATATGAAAAATAATAAATTTCAAATTATAAAATAAAATACAATATATAACAATCCCTCACTTGTTATAACAGACTGTAACAATATCAGTGTAATCATCCTTATATAAATATAATAAGATAACACCACCTACTATGGTGTGTGAGTGTTTTTACAAATCTTGTGGTTTATCTTAAACAATTCCATTGACACACTGATAGTGTTTGGGAGACGAGAAATTAGATGTGATTCATTTAGATTTTTAAGATAATAAATTTTATAATTATCTGTCTTTTTAAGTAATTTATAATTATAATTTAAAAGTAAATGAATTCATAATAGGTTAAAAAATTTATAATTCTTTTATTTCTTTTAAAATTTTAAAATTGATCATAATATTTAATTAGAATAGAGGAAGTATTAGTAAAATAAATATAATATTTATGAGTGTTTGGTTGGTGTGGCACAACTGGATTTTAGTTTATAATGCATCCTGTACTTCCATATATTTCTATAATCTCCTAGAGCACGTGGAGGACAAAAAGCATAATTTTCCATTTAAATAATGCATCCTGTACTTCCATATATTTCTATAATCTCCTTGAAGTTTCACTCCCAATGCATTAGAAGGTTATTGTTTGAAAATGACACTATCACACGGTCTTATTGCTTCTTACTTTACTTAATTAATTAGTTTTTGTTAGTGTATTATTTAAGAGAGTTCAATACAGTTCTTAAAAAGAGCAATAATTATGTGTGTCTGTCAAATTTTAAACTTTGGGGAATGATATATTAGAATACTAGTACTATCGTATATGAGAAGTCTGAATCATTGCACTTTTCAAGAATTATATTTTATACTTCGTGAATTATTTAAGAGAGTTCAATACAGTTTTTGAAAATAGCAATATATATATATATATATATATATATATATATATATATATATATATATATACGATCCGGATCTTAAGCTCGTCCATTATTCAATTCACCCGAGCTCACCCTCCCTTTAGTGACGGGCCCGGCGACGGTTCGGTCATACAATCGTCGTCTATACTTTTAGCGACGGACAACATATAGCGTCGCTAAAAGTATAGACAACGGTTGTATGACCGAATCGTCACCGAATCTATCGCTAAAGAGGGGTGAGTTCGGGTGAGTTGGATAAGTGGTGAGAAAAATGTATGTACACAGCTGTGTAATACACAGTCGGCTATGGCGACAGTTTTTTTTGCTATAGCGACAGTTTTATCCGTCGCCATAGCTATTCTGGGCTACGACGACGGGTGACCGCGCCATAGTCCAAAAAATCGGTCGCTATACCCCAACTGTATTATACACAGTTGTGTATATACATATAACTCACACACACACACACACACACACACACACACATATATATATATATATATATATATATATATATATATATATATATAGTGTCCGGATCCTATACGGGATCCCGGACGTTCTTAAAATGCGGACCAATTTTTTTAAAAAAAAATTTTGTTTTTTTTATAACAACTAATTTTTTTTTAATATTTTATGGAATTGGAATTTTTCCACAATACAGTGTTTTTTGCGTGATTTGGATACATATAATAAAACAGTCTGTATAGACTGTACAGATATGTTTTGTTATATGTATCTAAATCACGTCCAAAATACTATATTATGGAAAAATTCTAATTCCATAAAATATTGAACTTTTTTTTAGTTGTTTTAAAAAAAAATCCGCATTTTAACAAAATGCGGACTCCCACACCTGATCCCCCACCTATATATATATATATATATACTTCTTAAACTCGGGGAATGATACTCCCTCCGTTTCTAAAAGATTGTCGTTTTAGGAAGTAATTTTTGTTCCAAAAAGATTGTCGTTTTGAGTTTATCAATACACATTAGCTATTTTTTCCATACTTTACCCTTATTTAAAGCTTTCTTCTATTTAAAACTTTCTTCCCTTTTCAATGATTTTTATTCAATTTAATGATATAATCCAAGTAGTAATTGGTTGAATAAGAAGTAATTAGTTGAATTGAATAAGAAACATTGGGAGGGAAATAATTAGTTGAGACAATTAATAATGGTAGTATAATATTTTCGCTACGTATTAATTATATTTCTTAATCTGTGTGCATTAACCTTAAACGATAATCTTTGAGGAACAGAGGGAGTATATTAGAATAGTACCATCGTATATGGGAAGACTGAATCATTGCTCTTTTCAAGAAGTATATATATATATATATATATATATATATATATATATATATATATATATATATATACGGTCTGAATATTAAATTTAACCCTTATTTAATATACCTTGCATATTACTTTTAGCGACAAACCGGACGACGATTCGGTCCATCGCTATAGGTTCGGTCCGTCATTATATATTGTCTGTCGCTATATGTTGTCCATCGCTAAAAGTTAAGACGGCAGTCCTATATATAGCGACGGACCGAATCATCGTCTGGTCCATCGCTAAAAGGGGGTATCAAGTTATGTTAGATAAGGAGTAAGCTTAAGAATCTCCAAAACGACATAGTTTTAATAAATGATTGCAATTTAAAGAGAATTATTAGATAAGAGGAATATTCTTGATCCTTCCTTTATATATTATCTTATTCCTACATGACCATCCACTGTTGCTCTATCCAAATATGTGGGATTTATGTACAGAGTAGTTTTTATATAATTTCTTTAATCATTTGGTAAGACACATTATATACCTAATTAAAACCATATTGGTGGCTTGAAGTAACTACTCTATAACCGTTGACACCTATTACTGGAGTAGGAGTAACTCAGTTGTAGTCAAGGGCGAAGCTAAGGGGGAGGGTGTGACGTCAATTTACCTCAATGAAAAAAAATTATTTTATAATATATAAAAAATTTTAAAAAAATTTAAGTGTAATGAATAAATTGATCTCACTAAAATTTTATAAATTTTTTAATATACAGGGTTAAATTAAATTTTTTATAACTTTTCTCAATAACATATTATTTTTACTACTTGATGTATGCATCTTCCTTTAATATTTTTAAAATAAATAATAATCTAATTTTTATTATTTTTATAACATAAGAAATTTAAATATTTATTAACAAATTTGTGATTAAAAATGCGTATTAGGGGTCAATAAGAGGTGTATATATAATGTTATTATTTGTTATATTAACAATATTATAAGAAAATATTCCCTCCGTCCCAAATTAATTGCTCAGTTTTGACTTTTTTAAGTCAAATTGACTATTTTTAGAATTAATAATTAAGCATATATAAATATATTTTTAAAATTATAAAAATTGGGATTAGTAATAAATTGTATATATTTTTTTTTGGTTATAATCTCTTCGCTTATATTTTAACCAAAATAGTAAAAAGATTAGTTTTAAAAATGGTTAATTTGACTTTAAAAAGTCAAAACTGAGCAATTAATTTGGGACGGAGGGAGTACATGTTTTACAACTGACTAAAAAGTACAAAATTATCTAAAAAAATTGACTCAGGCAGTGCGTGGCCGAAAAATTATTTATAGCATCACTAAATTTTAATTTTGACTCCACTAGATAAAAATCATGGCTTAGCCACTAGTTGTAGTCCTACGTAACTCAGTTGTAGTCTGTCTGGACAGCTTCATAGACCACCGGTATGTAAACCTCGGTCGGTCGGTCGGTCGGTCGGTCGGTCGGTCGGTCTATAAGAAAAGTACATACGACATAACTTTTCATGCCACCCATAGCCATAATACAAGATACAAATACACTGATAAACTTATTACTTTGTTTTTTTTTTCAATGGCTTGCAGGTGTAGCAGTTTTAAAAGCATAGCCGAGCTGGATTACGGAGATACTACAGACAAAGGAAATGATGTAATGAAAACCCCAACCATTACAAAGGAAGGATGTAATGAAAATTGAAAACCCCAACCAGTACAAAGGAAAGGATGTGATGAAAATCCCAACCGCAACCAGTATAAAAATGGTACTGTGATTTATCCATGACAATTTGTTTTCATACCAACATCCGTTGTGCCGAGTGGAATGAACCGAGTCTTGTCAATGAAAAAAACGATGTTACGGAGAGGTCCCCTTGTGGATCTAATCATAGCTCGATTTCGGATTAATTGGGGCCTAATGGTTGCCGGATACCGGGAAGTGAGAAACCAAAAAAAGAAGAGAGAATTTGTTTTCATTTGCACCTGCATTACTTGGTCCCTCTGCATCCAAGCTAGATAGGTGTGAATTATGAGGCAGATATTGATTGGTGGATTCAACTTATAAATCTGAAGAAAAGGAATCTTAAGCATGACAAAGCATATACAGTAATAAAATTGGAAACATGAGGTTTCATTTTCTCTCTAAAAGGACCTTAAAGAATTATAGCAGTAGAAAGATTTGGTTCAAGTGCCGCACAAACACTGATAACCTTCCCATACCAAATGTTTGAAAAAACAGAAGATTTAACAGTATCACATACAACAAGAATTCTATCTTCTTTACAATGTAAGCACCAATTCATGTGGTTGTCAAGGGAAGATTTCCCCTGTTGTTACACAAAATTAATCATGGATATATGGAAATAGATGATTCCTGAAAGGAGTGTAACGCAAATGAATATGAGCCCTGTTGGCGACCGGTCGATAGAGAGTTTTTACCGGTTTTACCGGTCGCCATTTAAACGGTAAAAAGTAATGAAATCAAATTACTACAACTATAGACCCCATTAACAAATTTCAATATCACTCTCACAGTTGCACGGTAAAAAGACATGAAATCAAATTACCACAACTATAACACCTCTTTTGCTTGTTAATCTAAAGCTGATCATGCATGTAGATCGAGTCATAAAAATTAATTATTTCGTGTTCAATTACCAATATGAACATTTGTTGAAAACCCCCCTAATTCACTATCAATACCTACTATATCCTTTTTCATCCTTTTTGACGAACCATTTTCCATTTCCATTGATGACAATGAAGACGAGGACGAGGACGAAGATAAGGGCTCCAATTTCCCAATCATGCTTGGAAAATTAACCTTAGCACGTGAGCCACGTATCTTAAATGCAGCCCTATCATAAGCCAAGGCTGCATCCTCAGGCGTATCATAAGTACCTAACCAAATTCTCCCTCCTTTCTTAGCCGGATTCCTTATCTCTGCCGCAAACTTCCCCCAAGGCCTCCGCCTCACACCTCTATACCTCTTCCATTCTTTTGGCATGTGACATTCATGCAACTCCACCATTTCTGTCTTTGATTCCTCGTACCCTAACATTTCAACCCTTTCAAACGAGTAATCTTCACTTATTTGTGGCTGTTCTACACTATTTTCTGCCCCAAAAGTACTATCAAAGCTCATAATCATCTCACCAAAAGCCGGTGTATTACATGCATTTATTTGAGAAAAATTTTCCAAAAATTCAGTATCAGCTAGGAGATGCTGACGAATAGATTCAAGTACAGCAAAGTCAGAGTCGGTGACTGTTTGTGAGGACATTTTTGAGAGTGTGCTATTAGGGTTTGTGCTATGGGATCTGATTTTTTGAGAGTTGTGGTTCGTATGCGTTAAAAGAATTCATATAAATATAAATCTTAAAAGATGAGATATTACTAAATAATGACTTTACTAGCCCATGTAATTAGACTTTTTGACTAATCACGTGTAGGGTTCAAATTTTATATTCCATCACTTTTAAACTCTAATGCTCAGATTTTAGAACAATTAGTTAATTATGTTCATAAATTTTGGCTGAATAAGCTTAATTGTACCAAGAATCTAGGAAGAACAAATAATACAAGATTTGATTTAATAATTTACACCCTGTACCAGCATTTGTTTAATTGCATTTAACCCTATGTAACAACCATCGAGCTCTAACTCAAATAATATTATATAATTTTTAATATTAGAATGGTACTGGGTTTTGAGTGTTAATGGAGGTATTATTTATTAGTACGAGGTTTATTGACCCCATGACTTTTCGCAAGTATATATGTAAATTTGGGTGTAATATATTAAATCCAATGATTTTTTTTGTAACTTTTTTAATATATTGCACCAAAATAGGTGAAAATATAGCATTTTCGTGAATTAATCAATTATATGTTCTATTCTACCTATTCAACTAAAAAATATAAAGGTGTTCATAAAATTTGGGTATATATCCACCAACTTATTATTAGCTTCACAACAATTGTGAACCCACTCAAGAATTTGATTTTTTTTTATCACTCAGATTAGATCCTAACATTAGGTATCTAGTATCTACTGTTATATATTATTTTAATTAATATATTATAAAAATTACATAGCATGAGGTTGGGAGTTCAAGCATTGCCATGTCTAGGAAAGGATGTGTGAGTTTTAAAAAATTACTAATATAAAATTATCAAAAAAGAAAAAAGAAAATACATAGCTCGGACTTTTACATTTTACTAACCGTTCATGTCATTGGCATGAGCTTAAATCCCCACACATCCTGTCCTCCATATTGTAATGTGCAATAGTATTAAAAATTAAAAATAAAAGTACTCTCTATTTTCATATGATATTATTTTCGTATATAATGATGTCTTGATTAGTGCAATTTTTCTCGTAATTTCCGGCTTTCAAACTGGTTGGTGTAAATCTCAAGCCACATCAGTATTTTGGCACCTTATGCACGTGTGGCCAGATTTCCATATGCTTTCTGAAGGTGTACCTTGAAAAATTTAACAATTTTGAGCAGATATTACGAGCCTGCTAAAAAGAATTTCTATATGCTAAGGAATAAGTCCATCATGAGATGCTAAGAAGTATTATTCCTTCCAATTTTGCGAAGGCAAGAAGCAAGACACAATGAGTGCTTAAAGATTTTGAAGCAAAGCAGCACTTGCGAAGTTCTTTGAAATTTTTCATCATATAAACATCAATTTTGACTCTGAATACAGTGCAGCTAAAAGAGACTCTGAATCCTAGAGGTGGTAGTGGAGAGACCAATTAAGTGAGGCTAAATGTGTATATTAGGTGCAAAGTGTAATAGAATGGATCCTAGTCCGTAGTGTAGAGATACCAATAATTGTGCCACACAATAAGAATACGTGATAAAATCAAGCATCAACATATACATTATAGACATTAAGATGTTAACTTGATGATTTATTGATCTTTAAGCAAAATACAAATTCTGCTTCCCAAAAATGATTTTTTTTTTGTTTTTCTCGAGTCAAAATGAATAGTAGTAACAATATTTTTTTTTGAATTTCATATAGAGTATATATCAAATATCGTTTGTATGTCGGTAAGCTCAGACATTAGTTGTACTGATATACTCTTTATCCATGTCTTTTGAATAATGGGATAATTTTCAGCAATAAAATTTTAGTCTTTTGCAAAGAGTGTATATATATATAATGTTACTGTTTTACTCATCATATTGCATTGTTTATAGGGGCATGGGCGTAATTCTTTTGAGTTGCATAAAATTTCTGCGATGTTACCTAGATAAAACAAAATAAAGTGGAACTAATTATTTATTATAATCTCAACAGCCAGTCAGAGTTATGATGGAACTAAGTATTTATTATAATCTTTTCTTTTTTTCACTAAATAATTATTTAAATAAATTTGGTGAAAGTGTAATGAAAAGAATTTGGGTTTATTTTTTCGATGTCAGAAGAAACAATCTATCACACAGTGCCCAACACTTTCATTTGAGTTTGGAGTAACATGTGCACATGTCCTCAAGTTTATGGCAAAAAAGAATCACATTATCCTCATAAGAATATAAAGCTTCCTTAAAATACTTAACCATGCAGCAGAGCAAAAACCATAATTTTATTGTAGAACACTCTAGATTAGATTTAATAAATTTTACAACTTGTATCAGCACATGTTTTCTTATGTAATGCTAGAATCTTATAAATTACTACTCTATTTCCATTGCTTATATAGATATTGATGAATTTGAGTACCCTTTTCTTTTTTTTCAGATTTCAAGTGGGTTTAATATATATATATATATATATATATATATATATATATATATGTGTGTGTGTGTGTGTGTGTGTGTGTGTGTGTGTGTGTGTGTGTGTGTGTGTGTGTGTGTGTGTCGGTTGAGATTAATTATTTTTCTTGAATTAATTAGTGAGATTAATTATTTTATTTCAGGTAGTTATTTAATCTTTTAATTAGTTAATTTAATTATTTACTTGGTTGGTTAGTGAAGTTAATTATTTTATCTGTAGTGTACTAATGTGTAATGAATTTTATTTATTTTATATAGTATGTACATGTTTATAGTATTTAATTGTGTTATCTTACACAAGAAAATACAATTAATTAAACGGGTGTAACTGCAGTCAAATAAGTTTAAAAAAAATATTAAAACTATATAAATGCATGACTTTGTCATTAGTATTCTCGCCAAAGTTATGGTCATAGGGTCACTTTTTGTTGACTTATATATATATGATTTTTTTATTATTAATTTTTGTGGATTAGGGCTAATTTTTTAAGTTGAGCAATATTTGGAGGGACAAAGTGTATTCAGCCCATTTTTTCAAAATTTATACTATTACAATTCAATTCTAGAAATACATTTCATCTTAGGGCCATGGGCGAAAGTATTGGGCAACCTAATATATAGCATGTTTGTGATCAGTTTTGATTTGGGGAAAAGCTAGGGTAGGGAAGAGATGAAAAGAGAGAGCTTTTTTTAAAAAAAAAAAAATAGAAGGGAGAAATTTATCTTTTCTTCCATCCAAGTTAAAATTCACAAACACATCCCTTACCTTTTTATCTTTTGTAATCCTTGTTGAATTCTGATTTTTTTTCTTAAGTGGTAGACTCGTGTATGTGATCTTGCACAATAAATAAAAAATGTCTTAATCACTAAGCTATTGACTTTAATCTGATTCATGGAAAGGTAATATGGTTTGTTCCCTAATAAGTTACGGTATTGTTTTCCTTCTACACATTTATAATGTTTTCTTTTAAAACTTCTATTATATTGCACAGGGTAGTTATAGAGTTCATAATTACAAGGTGTACAATGGAGCCCGGGCACGTCTCTTTCCTTAATCTAAGACACCTAGCCAACCCTATTACATGCTTTTCTAAAAATGCTAACTAAGAGGGTTCATGCATGGATTAACAGATGTTGAAGGATTTATGTTTTATCTTCTTCGGACAGACCCACATGCCAACACTATTACATGCTTTTCTAAAAATGATAACTAAGAGGGTTCATGCATGGATTAACAGATGTTGTCTCTACCCTTCCACTGAAGGATTTATGTTTTATCTTCTTCGGACAGATCCACATGTTTATGCATGTTTCATTCCTACAAAATCATTTAGCATGCGTTGGTAAGTTTTAATTTGGAGGGAAATTATTTGTGTTTTTTTTCACCTTTTCTTCCCATCCTTTCAAATCAAAACTCAGGTCATTAAAGTCAATTCAAATCTTTGTACGGTGGGTACGGTTGCCAACCATATTCCCAACTAGGTTGGTAACAAACAGTGGGTTTTGTCAGTTCTTGCTTTCAATGCAATAATGGGTGGATCACATGCAGGAAACAAACAGAGGCCATGAAGATGGGAGTCAAAATATATCACAACTGCAAGTCTGTGCTTGAAAATTGCAAGATGTTTTTGATTGACAAACAGAAAACAAATGCAAGGGATCAAATAAACATATTAGAAGATGCTATTAAGGGCGGACATCCAATATTGATAAGTGCAGAAGAAATTGAGCATGAAGCTCTACTCTTGTGGTCAACAAGCTCAGAGAAGTTCTAAAGATTACTGCACTATATAAAGATGCTAATTCAAAATATGCATTTGATTACTTCCTGTGCTGGGATTGAAGCTATATTTGAACTAGTTGGTGATATGGTGTAAGACCCCGAATTTTATGAAATAAAAGTATTCAATTTTTCTTATAATTACTATTCAGTAAATGGTTAAATTGATAAAAGTTAAAGTTAAGGGTGATATATGAAAAAAAATTTCAAAATACGCAAGTGGCTATAAAATATTCATTGTTGTCGGGGAATATTCGTTTGGTCGTGGAATATTCTTTTTATCGGGAATATTCGTACGACGGCGCAGTCATTTGTGGGCCCCATAACAGAATAACTGTCGGATGAAGATAACGACAAAATTGAGTTTTTATAATTAACGGCGTAGTTACCGTTAACACTGTTGGAATACCCGATAGTTAAAATATAGTAATACGCGTTATTGCACAGTAGTATACGGTATTGCACAGTATTTTTGAATTATTGATCCTTTCGTAAGAAGGCACTACTCAATAATTGTTACAGTAATTACTGTTCAATATTTTATTTTATTAATTCAATAATTACTGCGTTAATTTTTTTATATTATTGTTGCTTCAATAATTGTCACTGCACAATATCTCCATTATCAGATCAATAATTCATATTATTTGAATAATATTATTAGATAGCATTATTGGTAATGTCTAGAAAGTTCTGTCTAAGAAGAAGTTTGGTCATCTAATTGAGCGCCAATAAGGAGACATCCTTATTGGAAAGCCCCCTCTTTCCTGGGAACGACCTGGTTGCCAGTACTGTGATTTTGTAATATTATTTGTGAATAATTAATTATTGATTTATATGATGAGAAAAATATTAATTTTATGTGGATATAGATGGAGAAAATTTTTTAAGTGACAATTGTTGAAAAATGATATTTTATCTTTTCTGATAAAATAATTTATTATTATATTTAATAATATAATAATGGTGATAGTTTTACAATGAATGTGGAATATATGAGTATATGAGGAGGAAGAGTATTTTTGTTGTATTAAATGATTAACACATATTTTGTGTGTCGGTGGACCCCATTTCTTGACTGAAATTTGATTATAGCTTGTAAAATCGCTCGTTTATGGATTTCGGTTAATTTCTGTTTGGAATTTGGAAAAATTTTCTTCTACAAAGTTGTAGAGAATTGAATTTTCTATAAAAAATCACGAGATTCAAATTTTCTGATAAAAGAGCTATTTTCTATTAATTATTGAAGTTTTGGAAAATAAAATGATTCTTATTAAATTATAGGGTGGGACCCACTTTGGTTGTTGTTAATAACATGTGGGCTGCTATATTTTTTTCAGAATTGGCATGCTTGGATGGCTGGTCTTAGATGGTTGGTGTGTAGAAAAGAAAAATAATATTTTATTATTTTAGTCTCCTTTGGCGTTCTAGCATTTTCCTATAAATAGATGCTTATGTTAGAATTGAAAATAACACCAGAAATAAGTTTTCTTTCTCTCTATATTATCAAACATATTTTTGTGAGTATTTAGATATCTTGAGTGTTGCTCAGCGTTATATCCGATATTCAAGTCAGAAGTACTGCTCTTTTGAGGTAAGAGATTTTAAGGGTTATTATGTTTTTCAGTTCGTACTTCTTCCGACCTTCAGAAAATTTTGAAAAAATTTGAAATGATATTTTGATGAGTTTTATTGATTGTGTTCAAAAATAGTGATTTTTGGATGTATATATTAAGAGTTATGAATTTTACGGGAAAAGACTATTTTAAAAGTAACCGCTTATAACTCCTTGTGGTTAACTCCAAAATTGATGAAATTTTTATTGAAAGTATATCTATATAATATCAGTGTACTCTGTGAATTTTGAAATTTTTGGATAAAATTACAATTTATGATAAATGTCTAAATATTCGGCTATTTTGGCCATATGAAAAATAGTAAATGAATTTTAAAAATTCTGAGAAAAATATATGTTCAATATGGGACTATATTCTGCTAAATCCCAGAAAAGAAATATTTTTGAAACTGATTTGGTATTTTTCATGAAAATGGACTAATTATGAGTAAATGAATTAAATATGTTATGTGAAGTAAAAAAATTGAAAAATAGGATTTTATGGCTTGAGAATCTTATATGAGGTATATGCAGATTTTTGATGAGGGTTTTTGGTTATTGGTGATGAAATCTTATGAGTTTGGCATTTTAGGATAATTAAATGCATTATTTAGTAAAGTGTAAACAATTAAAATAAATTGTTTATAAGCTTAAGAAATATTATTCTTTCAATATCATTATACTGAAATATTGGTATGGATTTTATTGTGGAATTTTTACCTTTTTCATGTCGAGTTACTATTCATGAGTTACTATTCACGAGTTACTATTCACGAGTTACTATTCATGATTTATTATTCACGAGTTACTATTCACGAGTTACTATTCATGAGTTACTATTTACGACAAAATTGGTTTTTTTTCTGACCAAATTATAGTTGATTTATGAATATTACTCTTGAGATTAAACCTATATGTTGATTATATTGATTTTATTATCATATATAACATTTTTATAACCCTAATGATGATATTTCTCTTTGACTTGAGTGTAAAGATGGGTAGATTTTTGGTATGATCATGACTATGGGTTCCCTTTGGCCAGTAGTGCAAAGTTGAATTGTTGACTGGTATGATCATGACCATTGAATTTATAATTGAATATCTTTAGCTTAAGTGCAAAGGTGAATTGATCAATATGGTTATAATTATCGTTTATATAAATTCTGAAATGATTATATATTTCTTTGAGATATGAATATATTTGGCCTGTAGTGCAAATATGAATTGTTGTTGAATATCTTTGGCCTGTAGTGCAAAGATGAACTGGTGATGAATATCTTTGGCCCATAGTGCAAAGATGACCTGTGGTTGAATATCTTTGGCCAGTAGTGCAAAGATGAATTGTTGATAAATATCTTTGGCCCGTAGTGCAAAGATGACATGTTGTTGAATATCTTTGGTCAGTAGTGCAAAGATGAACAGATGTTGAGATGAACATGACCAACTGGTGATACAAATGAATATCTTTGGTCGTAGTGCAAAGATGAAGTTATTAGTATGATTATGAACAGGAAATGTGATTTGGTGTAACCATGATCTTTGATGTTTCAGGTAAAGATAGGTGATGAAAATTATCTTCGTCCTGGCTGAGAAGAGGAATTTAGAACTACAATTATGATTATGAGTTATTCATATGATTGTGGACCAGAATTGTTGATTGATGTTACAAGGATAAAATATTGTTGGTGAATTTTTAACATGGAGAAGATAATAGACTTTGTATTCTATTTAACTCTTCTAATGGATTGCTCGTTCCGCTGCAACTATGGTTGAATTTTTTATCATCTACCATATATTCTAAATCTCTGATTTAATTCTGTTGAAGGCTATTGATAACTTATTTATCTTTAGTCATGATATTCTTTACTGGGCTAGTTGTGTTCACCCTTCTGTTTCACAATTTCTTTCAGGTAATAAGAGTGTAGCTGGGTCGAGCGGGGTAACAGGGGAATAGAACGGTGGTCATTATTTAGTAGTTATATTTGGTGAATCATCTTGGGTGAAGCGAACCCAACGTTGGAAGGGTGTTTTGCCACTATCATACAAGATGTCTAATGACATACAACCTCGTGTCATCATAAGACAGGATTGTGCTCATCCACTTGCTGAGTATATTTACGAGCACTACTTATATAATCTTGGTGTTTGTTTGAAGTATAATTCTCAATTAGAGACAGTGGAGATAATGATAAGTCAAGAGAAGACTCACCATTGGGAAGAATATGATAGTAATCTTCGCGTTTTTCTTTGGGGTATATTGGGTCAACCAAGGATAATTCTGTGGTCATATGATATCTATCACAACCTAGAAGCATGGTCTCCCATGTACAAAGGTTTCCTTGAGCACTTTCCAAAGATTATAATTTTTAAAACAGTTTTTGACTATACCTTTATGTAAGGTGTTATTGTAAGGTGTTGTCCACGGTTGGGACATGAGTCACATTTGGTATATATTTGTATCCAAACTCACAGCATATGTATTGTTGTATTTTGCACGACAATTGTTGTAATAAAGTTGTAGTTGTTTTCTGTACCATGTATTTGGCGACTCAGAATAGGTTGGATGGAATGGACCTATTTTGGGGTTGTCACATATGGTGTTCTCAATTTTGTGGTTGCATTTCCACCTTGAGGACGGGGTTTATTTTGAGGGGTTGGTTATATAACAAATATAGCCTCACTGTAAATAAATGTAGGGCTAAGATTAGATTAAAATGAATGTTTAGGATTGATTGTTAAATGACAGATAGGTTCCTATGCGGGTGGTTCGCATGCGGACCACATTTAGCGACGGACAAAATCGTCGCTATAAGGTCAGGACCGTCGCGATAGCCCAGAACCGTCGCTATAGCCCGGTTCAGACCCTATGACGATGGGTTTAGCGACAGTTTTATCCGTCGCTACGGACCACCCTCATAGGTAGCGGACTGGTTAAATGAAGTCTATATAATGGTAGCTATGTAGTGAAACTCAAGTATGGATTATCAATATTTATTTTTTTTTCTAAATTATTTCAAAAGACTATTTCTAATATTCCTAACAGTGCCCTATCAGATGTCATAACATTAAGCAAAACTTATGAACAAAATTATGCATGCATTCATAAAATGGAACGAAAATAATATTTACTGTTGTTGTTGATAAACGTAGGAAAACAAAATTGAGTGCTGCTTTAATTTTATTAAAGGATTAAATTGCTATTTTTCCCATTAAATTTAACCTCAATTACATTTGTATCACCGAACTGATCTTATTCTTTATTGGACTTGTTGGATTGTAAATTATATACTAAGCATTACAAAATCCGTGAAAATGATTGAATTTACTATTACATGAAAGAGAAACTATGTCAATGTCAAATACATGTACACGTGGCATGTCATGGTGAAAAAGAAATGAAAAATAAATAAATTATACTAATTAAACATTAATTAAAATTTTGTAACAAAGAATAAAAATTTACTTAAAATAAAATTAAACAGGATTATTAAAAAAAATTAATTTCGTAGTATATTAACAAAGTTAAAACAAATTAACCTATTAAGAAAATTAAACAAATAAAATATATTAAAAATATAACTAATTAAACAAAATAACCTAATTATATAGAGTTAGAAGTAATTTAACAATAACAAAATAAACAAATAAATTTATTGACAATTAAGCATATATATGAAGGGGCCACAAAGGAGAAAGAAAAAAAAGTTGTAAACCAGTGTTGTAACTGGTGTTCTTGCATCATCTCACCATCGTCCCCACCTAGAAGAAGTCTTATTCGTAGGCTTGTTCTTTTTCTTTTTTTATTCTCTAATCTCAGATATGTTATGGGTTTACCCACCAAGAAGAAAGCGGCCAAGCAAAACATACATTCACATCTTTATTTTTATTATTTTATTTTTAATCAGCGAAAGATATTTTATTAAATACCAAAAAATTTACAATTGTGGCAATTCAAAAGAACTGGACATCAAGCAAACTTCCTAGACATATCATGCGTGTCAAATTTTAACTTGCATCCGTAAAAACCTGCAAGAAATATCTTGGAACAAATTGAAACAAACAAAAACCAGCTGCTCAGAGTATTCCACTTGCAATTCAACAACTCAACATTTCAATTCTGGCCTTTGCTCATGGAATCAAAATTCTGAAAGCATCCGTGTCAAATTTTAACTTGCATCCGTGTCAAATTTACTCTTAACTTGCCTGAATTTTCGAAGGTGCTTCAACTTTCCAAACCATTTTGATCCCGCCACAATCTTGTATATTTTTTTTATTCTCAAGAATTTCTTTACTTCTACAAACTGAAAATATAGACCATCTTTCCCATGTTTCCGCAACAATCTATCATTCTTATCTTCTTGAAGGCACACAATTTGAATTTGTTATAATAAATTTTGTAGATTTTCTTTCTCCCATTCAAACAAGTCTCTTCTAAAATTGAAGTTTCATGAAGTTCCTATCCATCTCTTAAAGCCATTTCCTTAACGGAAGCTTTCTTGGACATTGATATAAGAAAAAGTCTTGGGTATTTATCTCCACACCAGTTATCTTCCGAAAATCTAATACCTTTCCCATTCCCCACCTGCCAAAACCAACAATTTTAATCCACTATGTCTTCGTAACCTCTCCCACACCCCACAAACATGATATCTTTCCAGATTTTTGACACCTTGGATATTTTACAAACCTCATATAAAAAAGTTTCCTTATCCCAGCCATATTTGTCACATACAAGTCTCCTCCATAAGTCATTTCTTTGAACATTATACCTCCACCACCACTTTTCTAATAGAGCAACATTTTTTCCTCCAATTAATAATCCCAACCCCATACCTCCTTTCTCCTTACTTTGCCATACTTTTCTCGAAGCAATTTTATTCAGCTTTCTATCTTGCTCATTACCACCCCATAGAAAATTCCTCCTTATTTTCTCCAATTCTTTGATCACGTTTTTAGGAGCTTTGAAAACAGTGTAATACCCGATAAAATAAAATACTAATTATATCTATTTTAAAATAATTTGTTTGGACTTTTTATATGTTTGGGTCAAATTTATGTGGGCTACTATTATAAATGAATGACATTAATTTAATACAACTGGGCCTTAAAAGTAATTGAGTCTAGTTTTTATTTGGATTAATTACATATTTTAGTACATTTTTAGAAATAATTACAATAATGGTGCATCCATAAAATAATTACAAAAGCAATACACTTTCTCATATTTATTTACAATATTAATGCAATTAGGATTCCTTAATTTAAGGGATTAATATGCAATTAGGACTCCTTAATTTAAGGGATTAATATTGGTGGACTGATATGGCAAATCTCCTTTATTTCTTCCAGTTAATTATTATTTTCTTATTTGCCACTCATTTCGCTCCTGCTCTCTCTGCCTATCCACCCTTTCCCTCTGTAACCAGCCCTCTTCTTTGTGCCTGACAAAATGCTGATCATCATTTATGAGTCTTGTCTTGCTATGTCATCTCTCTTCTGTTGCTCCATAATTTCATCCCTTCCTTTTTTTTGACAACTTGTGTTTTCTCTACGGACACGAATGAGTTCTTCCTTTTCATCTCAGTCCCTCCTTAAGTGCACATCTTCTTTCTTATGTTTGCCATGAAAATCATTCAAGTTCTCAATTCTAGTCTTCAAATTATCACCCCCGTTTCTTTGTCGCGATCTAATATCTTTATAATGACGACCCCTCCAACTGTCATTGTCCAACCATTTTCTTAATTTATATTCATCTATAGCACTCCCATCATTTTCTCTAACCCTACTCCGGTGCCTGGATCCCATTTCATCACCACGAACCCTCTTCCTCATGTCATCCGCTCTAATAATATACTAATAATTAATATTATTTTGGTCTTACCAAGGTAACCAAACTGTCATACCAAGTTAATCAATCCTCATTCACACCTTCAGTTTTTTCACAATGCAGTTGGTAACCAAACATTCACATCAAGGTAACCAAACCTTCAAACCAAGGTAACAAAACATTCATACCAAGGTAACCAATTCACATCCACACTTGCAGTTTTTTCATAGTGCAGTTTGTAGACAAACATTCATACCAAGGAAACCAATTCAGTGTTATTAGGTTACCAATTTAATTATTTTGAATGTGATGCAGTTGGTTGCCAAACTTTCAGAACAAGATAACCAATTCATACTGCAGGTATGGAGGCAGATCAATTACCTTGGTATAAAGGTTTGGTTACCTTGGTATAAAAGTTTGGTTACATCTATTTATTTTTAAACTTTTTGTAAGGCGAATATTCTTCTTCTTCTCATTAGCGTTTTGGACAACAGAGATTCGCGGCGGAGTAGCGACGGAGTAGCGGAGGAGAGGGCTACTGTGAGGGAGATCAAGATTTGAATTTGAATTATTATTTTGAATTTGAATTTATTTTTATTGTTAGATCCCAGATATTTGAATTTGAATTATTAGTTATGACAGTTATTTCTTCTTGATTTTAGGTTTCCTTATTAATGTGAATTGCGTTATTTTTGTAATTATTTTGTGTATGCATAATTTTTATAAATACTTTCTAATTGTTGTATATTAGTGTTAAGGACCCTTTTTATTTTGTATTATTAAATTTGTTAGGTCCTAATATGCAATAAATAATTTAGAATTGGGGTTGAATAGATTAATTTATTTATTTTTGACAAATTTTGGCTTTTTTAAAATTTAACTCTATTTTCCTAAATGATTTTGTTAAAAAATATTTATTTAAATATTTTAGTGAATCAAAATAAAGAGATAGAGATAGAGAGATATCAAACAGAGAACACAACAATATATATCTCTATCGGATATATAGCTAGTCCAATCTCCAAATTTGCAACGATCAAGATCGTGGAATATCTTTGTAATAAGTTTTATAATATTTATTTAATAAAATAAATATTTTGATAGAATAAATTGTGTTATGAATTTTTAGGTCAATTAATGACCTAGTTTCCGTGTCATGTGACTATATGAGTTTTGAGAGTTTTTGGGAGAAAATAAATTCTTCCGAGAAAAATATAAAATCACTATTTATAAAACGCAAAACACGTTTTTTCGTTTTTTTGAACTTTTCGAATTACAGTATAGCGTTTATTTGGAAAAGAGAGACGAAATCTCCAATAAAAATATTTTTATCTGAAAAGACATAAAATCACTATTCACGCTAAAAACGCATTTTTCGTATTTTCGAATTTTGGCATATTATTTGTTCAGAAAATGGGGATAGAAAGTGAAATCGAAATTTAGAAAAGAGAAAGTTAATATTTTGACTAAATGTAAAAGTTAGAGAAATTAACTAGAAAGAAATTTTAGAAAATCATAATAATAATAATAAGTTAAGAAATAATCAAGCCAATTGAAGCCTAAGAATTTAAAATGGCTTGGCATGGAAATAAAATAGTTTGGCTAAAGAATTAAAATGGCTTGACTTGGAATTAAAATAGCTTGGCTAAGGAAATGGAAGAGGTTTGGATATGAATTTAAAATGACTAGGTTAGAGAGGCTTAAGCCTTGAAGCCATGGCTTAAAGACTTAAGCCAAACTTGGAGCCAAAACTTTGCAATTCCAGCACTTGATTAAATAAGTTGATAATCATGTGTCATTTGCTAGATAATTTAGCACATGAGATAAGAAAGAATTAAAAAGCTAAAAGGATCGAGCTAGGAGAGGCATATATGTGTCACTTGCTAGGTAATTGACATGACGTTAATTGAATTTGGAAAAGGTAAGGAAGAGAGGAAGAGAGGAAGTGGGCAAATGAAGAGAGGAGAAGAGATGAGTTGGATGGAAACTTTCCATATTTAGTAAGTGTTAGTCTAAAAGAAGCAAGTCATTTCATGTTTATTCCCTCCACACAATTATTTCAAACCAAACAAGGCCTTAATGTTATTATTTTTGTAAGACCCCCAACTTTTATAAATAAAGATGAATTTTCTATAAATATCATTTTTGAATATTATGAAGTTAATTTGATATAATGTTATAGTTGTGGGTAATATTTATAAATTTTGCAAAGTATGCAAGTTGTTATATAATATTCGATTGGTCGGGGAATATTCATTTTAACAGGGAATATTCGTACAACGACACAATCATTGGTGGACCCCACAACGGAATTATTATCGGATTGAGAAAACGACAAAAATATTTTATTAAAAATAACGGCGGAAGTTTAACCATTGTTACTGTTGAACTACTCGGTAGTAAAAGTACAGTAATACGTGTGATTGCATAGTAGTACACGGTATTGATTATTAATGCTTATGTGAGAAGTCACTCAGTTTAATTCAATTATTGTCAGTTAATAATATGAATTATTTAGCGATAATGACGTTTTGTTTTATTCGTATTATTAACGTAATAAAACAGAAACATCTTTTTATATAAAACAGAATACTTTATTAAAATTATTCTATAAATAGAATATATTATATTTTATTTAAAAGATTTTTCTTTAAATATGGACCGTCAGATTAAAGTAATCAATCTGGACCGTTCATGGATTAGTTACTATGCATTCTATTTTTCTATAAATAGCAGCTCATTCCTTTATTATTTCTTACGAATTCACTGAACTCTAGATAGAGAAACCATAAAGAGAGAGAAGAAGAGTATTCTGCTACTTAACTACTTCCTTATTTCAGCTCTTCTTTAAAACGATAAGGGGTGTTATTCTTTCTTATTCATGAAGAGAACTGTTGTTATTCCATTTCTTATTATTATGTTGGAATAACCTGTATACGCGGTCTACCCTATACTTGGTGACATTCTTCTATTATTCTGTTGGAATATCCTGTCTGTATGTTTTACACCGGACCTAGTTCCGTCTTTATTATTATTCTGTTGGAACATCCTGTCTGTGTGTTTTACACCAGACCTGGTTCCGTCTTTATTATTATTCTGTTGGAACATCCTGTCTGTGTGTTTTACACCGGACCTGGTTCCTTCTTTATTATTATTCTGTTGGAACATCCTGTCTGTGTGTTTTACGCCGGACCTAGTTCTATTATTTATTATTCTGTTGGAATAACCTGTCTATGCGATCTATCGCATGCATGGTGATTTCTTTTGTTATTCTATTCGTTATTGTACTCAGTTGGTTAAGTTTTGACTTCTATACTCCATGAAATTTGTGGAATATCCTTGATAATTGCATTTCATCCAGTATCTTTTCATGAAAATATTCTTCTAAGCATTCTTGAATTTTACTCCACAAAGCAGTATCATGTTGACAATTTGGACGTTGTTAATTCTTGGATAAATTAATTCTTGAACTTGTTTTATTGAATTCTTATATCATTGTCATCATCCTCATGTTTATAAAATGTTAAAAGTCATCTGTGGCCTGTAGTGCATAGATGGACTTGGTATGATTATGACCAGGGATTATTCGGTATAATCATGACCGTAATGTTACAAATGATGTGGTAAAAGTCCTCATTGGCCTGTAGTGCATTGATGGACAGTTGTTGGCATGATCATAACCATTAATGAATACACGAATATCCTTGGCCGTAGTGCAGGGGTGATTCGATGATGTGGATTATTTTGTTAAGCTGAGTCCCAGCGATAACAGTGTTGAAAAACCTTTTAAATCATAAAAGATATTAGAGTTTATTTTCTACTTGACTCTTTTAATGGATTACGTGTTCCGCTGCAGTTAAACTTGATGTCTATTATATTTTATCAGTTTAACATTGTTGAAGGCTAATGATAATTTATTCTGCATTATCTTAGTCATAATATTTCTTACTGGGCTGGTTGAGCTCACCCTTTCTTTCACTGTTCTCTTCAGGAAATGAGAACGTAGCTGGGACAAGTCGGGGAACGGAGTGATGGTTCGAATGATAGTATTAGTTAGTAGTCCTCACTATTCTATGTAATAGTGTGTTAATAAATGTAATGAGGACTCCTTTTGAGTATGAATACTCTCTAGAAGATAATATTTATATTCAAACTCGCAGTTTATATTTTGTCGTATTGTACACGACAATTGTTTTAGTAAGTTGTATTTGTATTATTTACTTTGTATCTGACTACCCAAGATGGGTGATGTATACCTAATTTTGGGGGCGTCACAATTTTGTATAGCTTAAGTTAATTGATCATGACTGGTTAACCTTTGGTAGCATGGTTGAGTTAGTTGGTGGGGGATTTAATTAATCCAACACTTGGTTAATTGTTCATTTGTTAATTTCATCTTATGAGCTAAGAAAGGAAGAGAGAGAAAGCAAGAGAGAAAAGAAAGAAAGAGCACGAGCAGAAGAAGGAAGGGAAAGTGGATCAAAGTCATCATCTTTAATCACCTAGAAGAGAACTAAAAGGGTAAGCCATGAAAACCCTAACTTCTACTTCATCATTTAAAGTCTTTTATTATGCTTAGTTGTTGGTGGTTGTTGATATTTTTATGGAAGATCATGAAGGATCTTGGAGAAATAAGGATGTGTGCGGTTTAAACATCTTAAATTACTTGTTAAATTGCATGAAAAATGGAATCAAAAATGAAAATACGAACTAAAGAAATACAAGAACGGACTAATAGTGGACTGATAAAATTTGATGGCCTTTTAAAGTAGCTTATGAAATATAAAAATTAAGTTCTAGGGTGGCATGTTATACTCTTATGAGTCATGAACATCACTCAATTGGAACAGAAGTAAAAGCTTTTGTAGCGAAGCCATGCTGAATTTTTAAGTAAAATTAACTAGTTAAAAACGAAATTAGTGTAACCCCTGACCTTTGAGCAGTTTTCTATTTCAAATGGTTTACTGGAAAAAATTTTCGCTTTTGGGGTTATATAGTAAGTTAAGTAACGAGTCCATGGACGTAAGAATGACCTCATTCCGAGTCTAGAGGTGGGAGATATGCCTTTCGGAAGGAGACTATCCAAAACTGAAAAAATGTTTCAGGTAGGGACTTTTGTGCCGTTGTTTTGGCCTGAGAATGAACTTGGAAAAAATTTCCACCCGGGGGAATTTGTATTAGATGTAACAAGGACAAGGAACAAAATGACGTGAGAACGAACTCATTCCTACAACGGATGGTCAAGTTATGATGTTACAAAGTGGGTACGCCAATAAGGAGGAAAAACCACTTGTTTCATTTTCATCCAGGGACTTTTGAACTGATGCAGATGGGCTAAAACCAACAGGTTAAGCTATCTAGATTGACAGACAGAGAAGAAGCTAAGCTTTTTGCATTGATTAAGCTTCATTGGAAGGTATTATATATTTCTCTAAGTAATGCATGAAAATTTGTTAATTATACATTGTTGATGCCATGTTTGGTTGTGGGAGGTTGTTTGAATTGTGGAATCAGGTGGATTCATGAGTTATAAGGAGATGACATGATTGCATGTTAAGATACTATGTAAAATCTGACTTTTGTTACTATATATGCATACTACGTGTTCGATAAAAGGCTTAAATGAGACTAGTATGCTAAAACTTGAAAATTGGCTAACGTTTTGAGCAAAGATGATATATATACACGAATTATGAGATAATTTAAGTAGTTTATATGTATCAAATCAAATGCTAAATGAGTTTTAGAGAATTTTGATCTAATTGGGTTAACTAGAAAACTGTTCTGAACAGGCATTTTGACCCTCTGGATTATTTCCCATGAGATTGTTGTGGCTCAAATCCTAATACATGTTATTAAATCTATTAACATATTGAACAAAGAGGTTGTGTTATAGCAGAAATCATGGCTTAACCAGTTATACTAAAGTAGTTAATTCAAGATTGAAGGTGAGTGATCGAGGATAAAAAAAATATCATCATAACATATTAATTGTTAGATAGAGTTCAGTACATTGTGGTCAACATGGAGGAAAATGTAAACGCGGGAATAGCTCTGGTGAAGCCATTGTTGCTCATGTTCCTAATATAAAAAAATAGTAAGCAACAAAAGTTTATAGTTTGAAGAAATTAAATATCATCCCATTCACAAGAGTGACCTAATAAAAATTATCATTATGAATCATACTGTTTCCTTAGGTTGGCCAGCTTTGTGATACTGTGAGGAAGTGATCCTTGAATATTTCTAAAAGAAAGATCCCTGAAGCAAGTAGGTAGTGGAAAAACAAATTAATTATTGTAAGAATTAGGATCACACACACACACACAACAGTAGAGAATTAACACAGAGATTTATGTGATTCCCCAATTTGGGTACTCCATAGGTGACTTGTTGTTTTATTGATGATTTCAGTTACATATGGTTCTACAATAGAGAGTATTTATAACTATTAATTTAATTTCAACCCTACTACATATTATAGCTCAAATACCCATAATGTCCTTTCAAAAAATGACCCATTAAAACTCAGTCCGCCAACTGGCGCGCCCCGCACTGCTTCCTGGCTTTCACTGGCGCCCCGCACTAGTACTCCAGAACCTGCATCCCGCGTAGCGCACCCCGCGCTTCTCCAGGCGTGCCCCGCGCTACTGCTGCAGAAACTCTGTACCGTTCACTCCCGAGCGAAGCGTAGCGTAGCGAAGCGACACACTAGCCTTTTTCAGTAGCTTTTAAGTTATGAGTCACAAGTCCCAATAAACTCCACCTTGACGAACTCGCCCATTCTGAAGATAAGTCACTTGTTCCAACCAATATCAAGGGGAATCTTTCTTACTAACATTCGGAGACATTAACCAAGTCCAAGCAATGCTTGAACTTGTTCGCGGTCACAGTCTTTGTCAACATATCAGCTGTATTTTAAGAAGTGTGCACCTTTTCCAATATCACATCACCCATAGCAATCAACTCTCCCACTTTGTGAAACCTTACGTTAATATGCTTGGTCCTTGCATGATACATCTGATGCTTTGCCAAGTAAATGGCACTCTGACTATCACAATACAACTGCACTCCACCTTGATCTATGCCCAATTCCTTCACAAAACCCTTTAACCACAGTGCTTCTTTCCCAGCCTCAGCCAATGCCATATACTCAGATTCAGTAGTCGATAGAGCCACTAAAGATTGTACCATGGATCTCCATCAAATCGGTCCACCTACTAGTGTAAACACATACCCTGTTGTAGACTTCAAGTCATCTAACCTTCCAGCATAATCTACATCTACATACCCCACAACTGATATTTGATCCTGTTGCTTCACAAACATAATCCCATGATTTGCAGTCCCTCTCAAGTATATGAATACCCACTTAACTGCTTTCTAGTGCTCTTTACCTGGATTTGCCATGTTTTTGCTCAATGTGCTGACTGCATGTGCCAAATCGGTTCTTGTACATACCATCTCATACATCAAACAACCAACTGCGCTCGCATAAGGCACGTTTGACATATCCTGAATCTCTTCACCCAACTTCGGACACTGTGCTGTAGACAACCTGAAGTGACTCGCCAATGAAGTGCTGACCTGTTTAGCATTAGCCATACTAAACCTCTCAAGCACTTTCTCCACATAATTTTTTTGTGACACGCACAACTTTCCAACTGTCCTATCCCTGCGAATCTCCATCCCAAGTATTTTTCTAGCAGCACCCAAATCCTTCATGTCAAACTCCTTTCCTAATAAGGTCTTCAACCTGTTGACTTCAACCATACTCTTCGCAGCAATAATCATATCATCCGCATACAGTAACAGAAAAATATATGAACCATCCTCAAGACTCTTAACATATACACAAAAATCATACTCACACCGAGTGAACCCGATCCGGATCATGAAGGAATCAAACTTCTTGTACTATTGTCTTGGAGATTGTTTCAGCCCATAAAGTGATTTCTTCAACCTGCAAACCATGTGCTCAGTCTCTGGCTACTTGAACCCCTCAGGATACTCCATGAATATAACTTCCTCCAAATCACCATGAAGGAAAGCTGTCTTCACATCAAGCTGCTCTAACTCTAGATCATAGCTAGCTACCAATGCCAAGATAATCTTGATTGAGGTATGTCTCACTACCGGAGAAAACACCTCATCATAGTTAATTTCCTTCCTCTATCAGTATCCCTTTGCAACTAATCGATCCTTAAACCTTTTCCTTTCCTTTTCTGATATAGCTTCTTTATTCTTGTATACCCATTTGCCCACTAGTTTTGAACCCTCGGGCAATTTTGACAATTCCCAAGTCTTGTTCTTTTTCAATGACTCCATCTCTTCTACCATGGCCTCCATTCATTTGTCCCTTTCCGGACAAACAATATCTTCCTGAAAACTAGATGGATCCCCACTAGTGGTAGATAGTGCATATGCAACCATAGCATCAAACCTATACCTCTCCTGTGACAACCCGAGAATTTGAAATTTTTTTAAACTTTTATTAATTGATTTCAGGTTCAAAATTGGAACCTAGACAGAAAATAAGTATATGCGTTTGATATTTTTGAGATGGAATTTTGAAGATTTCAAAATTCTGTGAAGGATTTAGGTGAATTATTCAGGATTAAGTGAATACGTGAATATATTATGTGAATATGGTTATATATGTGTGCATGATGTGGTTAAGCGTCAAGGGTTGACCAGATAAACGATATCTGTAATAAACCCTAGGTATATATTAAAAACGTCAACGTTCTGTTAGAAAACCTTAACGATTAACAAGAAACCCTAGAAACTGGTTTTAGAAACCCTAATTTTAGTTCCGAGTATTCGAAACCCTAATTCGGAAGTTGGAAACCCTAAATTAGGAACTGAATGACGTAAGTGTAAATAATTATAATATTAATTAGGGTAAAGCTTAATTAATTAGCAAACCCTAATTTCAAATTTAGAAAACCCTAACTTCGGGATTTGAAACCCTAAGTTATAATTAGGGAAAAACCTAAGTGTTAATTTAATAATTGTAATGTTAATTAGAAAATATTAATCCTAATTTTCAAGTAATTAGAAAACCCTAATCTAATTAGGAAATCTAATTTCTAATTTAGAAAAATTATTTTTCTATTTAAAACCCTAATTCGTGGTTTATAAACCCTAATGACCAATTACGACCCTAATTGCTAAATTAGCGATTTTAATTAGAAAATGCTAATCCTAATTAGTAAGATTTAAATTATGATTAAGGAATTTTAATATAATTAGAAAATCCTAATTATAATTTAGAAATATTGAATTTCTATTTTTAAAACCTAAATTGGAAATTTTAGAAATTTAATTTGCAAGCTAAGGGTTCCAAATCCTAAACCCTAAATGTTTCAAACCCTAACCCAAATCCTAAACCCTAAGGGTTTGGCTAATTGACAAGAATGCCATTAAATATAAAATCAAAATGACTAGTATACCCTTTGTTGCATAATTGGACATAACTTGTAAATGTTGCCCTATTTGAGTTGGTGAACCACTCCTAGCCCTAGCCTTGTGCTACAAACCACAGCAATCAACCATCTAGCCAGCCATATACATTGAAGCAATAATACATATAGATTAAGAGAGAGAGAAAGGCCACTTGACATTTCATTTTTCTCCTAACCCTTCTCTCTCTAAAAATTCGGGAGTGCGACTAATATAGAGGGATGAGATAATTCATTATCAGTTCTTAGCTTAACAAGATCAGTTCATCAAGATCAGAAATCAAGATCAAAGCTTTTAGAGGTATAAACCCTAAATTTTGAAAATCATATGATTCATGTTGTTTGATGTTAGTTGTTGGTTAAAGTTGTGTTTTGGGGTGTCATTTGATGATCTGGGTTGTCAAAACCTAGATCCATATCATCTTGATGCTCAAAATTTGAGTTTTTAGAAATCTGGGAAATGCTTGAAAAATAGCCTGACAACCGTATGTCAGAGGCCATATATCTTTATCTGTTAAGTGTTAGTGTTGTTTTAAGTTTTAAACATGTAGTATGTCATGTTGTCTATGATCTGGACTTGGAAACAGGGTTATATCATGTGTATATTTCAAGTTATGAGTGGTCAAACTCAGTTGACCAACCACGAAAAGTGAGAATCTGGGCAGTCCAGATTTGCCCAGATAGCTCCTGACAAGTTTTGCTAGCCCTTGATCTTGCAGTTGTTTGTCATTTTGGCCAAGTTTTTGTTGTTATGTTGTAGTCTGGTATGCGTTCTACCTGTAAAAGTCATTATATCATCTTTATCCGTAACATAATCAGGGTTATGAGTGGTCAAATAGGCGTTGACCAACTGCCTGGGCGAAATCTGGGAAACCTAGAAATCGTCAAGAGCAGCTTCTCTGACAGTAGATTGACCAGCCTTAATCTTTCTTGTGTTATGATGTTATTATGTTATGATGTAATAAAGTTGTACTCTGGAATGTGTTCTATACAATCAAATCATTATATCACACAAACCGAGTGTGGGAAGCTAAGACTTAAGGATACAAAATAGGCACCTTTAATTCTGGAAAACCCAGAAAGAATCCAGCAGCCTCTGACATGTAATTTGAGAGTTTAGATCTCTCAGTGGTGTTATTGTTTGGTCATGTAATCCGTTTTTAGATGTAGTATTACATTTATACTATGTCATGAACACTTAATCAGCCCAGAAACCTTAAAGATAAGAGATCTAACACTGGTCAAAGGGGGCACCTTGGTGTCTGACAAGAAAATCTGGGTTGATGAAGAACAGGCTCAAGAACACTCAAGAACACCTATAGCGACGGTTATGTCGCTATAAGGCCCTTTAGTGACACTTATTTTCGGAAAATACATATTTTAATTAAATAAATAGAAAAAAATAGTTTTTAATTATTAAAAATACTAAATAAATTTTGAAAAATTATTTTAAATTCTAAAAAATAGTTTTTCATTATTTAGAGTATATTTCATAAATATTTAATATTTTTAGAATATAAATGGTATTTAATTTATTTAATTATAATATTAAATAAATGATTTAAAAATAATGAAAAATTATGAAAAATAATATTATGATATAAGAAAATATTTAAAGATATTTTCAGTGACTTTTAATATTTTGTGATGAATTTCATTAATTAATCAATATTAATGATAATTAGTTTATTTAATAAATATATTAAATAAATTATGAAAAAATAGAATTAATGATTTAAAAATCATATAAAAATGATTTAAGTGTTAGAAAAATATTTTAAGTTATAAAATATAACTTTTGATATTTTATCATGAAAATATTAATATTTTAATATTAAAAGAAATTATCGGATAATGATTTTAATTGTTTAAAAATCATATAAAGGTGATTTTAAAGTATTAAAAATACTTTGTGATATTATAAATATATTATAATATTATGACATGCATTTCATTAATATTTGATAATAAATAAATATTAATGATAAAGGAATTATGTGGTATTTAATTCATTTAAATACGATATTAATGATTGAAAAATTATGATAAATATTATTAATTATCTAAAAATTATTACAAGCCTATGAAAAGTATTTTGACTGATATTAAAATTATCTGAGATAATTGTTAAGTGTTAGGCAGAGTTTAATTGAACTTAGACTCGATAAAAGTCCGACTAGACCGTCGGGATGTTAAAATTGTGTCGGGTTCAACTCAGACTACAATAGTTTGACTTGATACCGAGTCTTATATGTGTTATAGACTGATAGAATTATGTGTTATGTGTTTAGGTTATTATATGTATATCTATATATATAATAGTATTATATTGTGATAATATTATTCTAATATTGGAGATCTATATTACTAATAATAGGTCTTCGGATAAAGCGTTATAAATTGCGTAGCGATAATCAACGGTTCAGTCAAGTTTGTTTTTACTTAACTCTACTAAGAGTGTTTCATTCGAATAAGCTTATGGTTAATCATCCCTGGTTGCCATGAATTGTACTCTGTACATATTGCATGTATAAGTCAGGTATGAAAGGCTGATCACCTTCATTACCAGTTGGTTCAGATATATTTGTTCATGTATAATACTTGTTCAGTCATAAATTTATTCCTGTTAGTTCACAATTATATTGTTGAATTATAGCCAACTTATTATTCTGACTCTTTTAATCATGATATATAGTTATATTATTGAATTTAAACTTGCTGAGCAACTTTCATGCTCACCCTTGCTATATCATAATAAAACATTACAGATTAAGGCAAATACGTCGGATATAAGGAAAGGTTAAAGACAGTTTCAGCTTAAAGTTAATGTGCGTGATTAGATTTGTATAAGTATTGTATATTAATGTTATTGTAAGTTGAATAAGTTATGATTTATGTATAAGTTAAGGTTACTCGACCTTGGGAAAAAGTGTGTAAGTATGTTGTATAAACAATTTTTGTTTATATCTTTCGTAAATAGTAATAGTTGTAGAATGATCGAACCGAATCCTTGGTGATTTAGGATCGGGATTTGGGGACGTCACATCTCCGGTGGTTTGATAGTGCATCTGGGTCTCCTTGTTGTTATGCTTTCCTCCTGCTGCTGCTGATTATCCTGTTCCACTAGCGGTGGATTGCCAGTGCCAATGCTTTCCAGCTCAATTTGTATTCCCTACTGCTGCTTACTGGTGTCTTCCCCAGCCTCGTTTTCTGAACTTCTAGATGTGCCTTAACCCTGAAAGCTTCGTCAAAAACCACATCCCTACTGATCACAACCTTTTTTGATTTTGGATCCCAAAGCTTGTACCCCTTCAAACCTTTCTTATACCCATGAAAGATACACTATTTGGACTTTGCATCAAGCTTTGACCTCTCATAACCCGGAACGTGAATATAGGCTGGACACCCAAAGATCTTCATACCTGAGTAATCTACATATTCGCCTGTCCACACCTCTTGTGTAAGACCCCAACTTTTATAAATAAAGATGAATTTTCTATAAATATCATTTTTAAATATTATAGAGTTAATTTGATATAATATTATAGTTGTGGGTAATATTTATAAATTTTGCAAAGTACGCAAGTTGTTATATAATATTCGATTGGTCGGGGAATATTCGTTTTAACAGGGAATATTCGTACAACGGCACAATCATTGGTGGACCCCATAACAGAATTATTGTCGGATTGAGAAAACAACAAAAATATTTTATTAAAAATAACGGCGGAAGTTTTACCATTGTTACTGTTGAACTACTCGGTAGTAAAAGTACAGTAATACGTGTGGTTGCATAGTAGCACACGGTATTGATTATTAATGCTTATGTGAGAAGTCACTCAGTTTGATTCAATTAATGTCAGTTAATAATATGAATTATTAAGCGATAATGACGTTTTGTTTTATTCGTATTATTAACGTAATAAAACAGAAACATCTTTTTATATAAAACAGAATACTTTATTAAAGTTATTCTATAAATAGAATATATTATATTTTATTTAAAAGATTTTTCTTTAAATATGGACCGTCAGATTAAAGTAATCAATCTGGACCGTTTATGGATTAGTTACTATGCATTCTATATTTCTATAAATAGCAGCTCATTCCTACATTATTTCTTACGAATTCACTGAACTCTAGAGAGAGAAACTATAGAGAGAAACTATAGAGAGAGAGAAGAAGAGTATTCTGCTACTTAACTACTTCCTTATTTCAGCTCTTCTTTAAAACGGTAAGGGGTGTTATTCTTTCTTATTCATGAAGAGAACATTTGTTATTCCATTTCTTATTATTCTGTTGGAATAACCTATATACGCGGTCTATCCTATACTTGGTGACATTCTTTTATTATTCTGTTGGAACATCCTGTCCGTGTGTTTTACACCGAACCTGGTTCCGTCTTTGTTATTATTCTGTTGGAACATCCTGTCTGTGTGTTTTACACCGGACCTGGTTCCGTCTTTGTTATTATTCTGTTGGGACATCCTGTCTGTGTGTTTTACACCGGACCTGGTTCCGTCTTTATTATTATTCTGTTGGGACATCCTGTCTGTGTGTTTTACACCGGACCTGGTTCCGTCTTTATTATTATTCTGTTGGAATATCCTGTCTGTGCGCTTTACGCCGGACCTGGTTCTATTATTTATTATTCTGTGGGAATAACCTGTCTGTGCGGTCTATCGCATGCATGGTGATTTCTTTTGTTATTCCATTCTTTATTATACTCAGTTGGTTAAGTTTTGACTTCTATACTCCATGAAATTTGTGGAATATCCTTGATAATTGCGTTTCATCCAGTATCTTTTCATAAAAATATTTTTCTAAGCATTCTTGAATTTTACTCCACAAAGCAGTATCATGTTGACAATTTGGACGTTGTTAATTCTTGGATAAATTAATTCTTGAACTTGTTTTATTGAATTCTTATATCATTGTCATCATCCTCATGTTTATAAAATGTTAAAAGTCATCTGTGGCCTGTAGTGCATAGATGGACTTGGTATGATTATGACCAGGGATTATTCGGTATAATCATGAACGTAATGTTACAAATGATGTGGTAAAAGTCCTCATTAGCCCGTAGTGCATTGATGGACAGTTGTTGGCATGATCATGACCATTAATGAATACACGAATATCCTTGGCCGTAGTGCAGGGGTGATTCGATGATGTGGATTATTTTATTAAGCTGAGTTCCAGCGATAACAGTGTTGAAAAACCTTTTAAATCATAAAAGATAGTAGATTTATTTTCTACTTGACTCTTTTAATGGATTGCTTGTTCCGCTGCAGTTAAACTTGATGTCTATTATATTTTATCAGTTTAACATTGTTGAAGGCTAATGATAATTTATTCTGCATTATCTTAGTCATAATATTTCTTACTGGGCTAGTTGAGCTCACCCTTTCTTTCACTGTTCTCTTCAGGAAATGAGAACGTAGCTGGGGCAAGTCGGGGAACGGAGTGATGGTTCGAATGATAGTATTAGTTAGTAGTCCTCACTATTCTATGTAATAGTGTGTTAATAAATGTAATGAGGACTCCTTTTGAGTATGAATACTCTCTAGAAGATAATATTTGTATTCAAACTCACAGTTTATGTTTTGTCGTATTGTACACGACAGTTGTATTAGTAAGTTGTATTTGTATTCTGTACTATGTATCTGACGACCCAAGATGGGTGATGTATACCTAATTTTGGGGGCGTCACAGTTGGTATCAGAGCTTAGGGATATGATCCCTGGCTAAGATGTGAGAATAGAACTAGGAGGGGAGAGACGGAGAATTCCTTCGCTAGTATGACCTACCTAAGTTTATTTGCATGGTATTTAATTGGTCGGTCATAATATAAGGATAATATATGACATATCAATTAACTTTTATTTTGTGGCAGTATCTGAAAATGGCATCTGAGAATGTTGAGAATAGCAATGGAGCACAGGCGACTGTTGATTCACCACATATCAATAATCAGGATAATGTGCATCAGGAAGGTGACAATCCTCATGCAAACAACAACACTGACCAGATGATGAATGATGGAATGTTCAGAAACTTTATGCAGTTCATGCAACAGCAGGCGAGAGCGGCTCCTGTCCAAAATATAGGTGGAAACACTGAAAACTCTCAGACGGTCACCGCTAAACAGTTCAAGGAGCTGGGACCACCAGAGTTTAAGGGAGAGCCAAAACCACTTATAGCGGAAACATGGATAAAGCAGATTACCAAGATATTTGATGTCTTGGGATGCTCCGAGGAGCAAAAGGTTCCCTTTGCCGCCTTTATGTTGCGAGGAGAGGCAGATTACTGGTGGGAATCGATTAAGCGTACTCAACCTGCCGCACTGAAGATGTCTTGGGAGAAGTTCCAAGAGCTGTTCAATGACAAATACTTTCCCGAAAGTGTTCGTCACATGAAGGAGGTGGAGTTCATCAAATTGGAGCAAAATAATATGACCGTGTCGCAGTATGAGGCTAAATTTGCTGAGTTGTCCCGGTTTGCGTCCCACTTGGTGGATAATGAAGAGCGAATGACGCGAATGTTTTTGCGAGGTTTGAAACCTGAGATACGTCAACATCTTATTTCTCATAAACTGTGTTTGTATTCAGATGTTGTGAATAGGGCTCAGTTAGTGGAGCGCGATAACGAGTCAACGCAACCAAAAGAGAGCAGTCGACAAAATGATAATACCAGTGAGAGCAGTCATCGAAGCGGTGACAACAAGCGTGGAGGGAATCAACAGGCCAGAAATGGTAACCACTTCGGTGGTAATCAGGGCCAAAACAATAAGAATGGTCATTTCAAGAAGAGGAGATTCAACAATGATGGAAAGACGTCAGCACCAGCACCCGTTGTTAAGGAAGGAGAACGACCACCTATCATATGTTTCAAATGCGGAGGGGGGGGCACATCAGTCCAAACTGCGCGATGCCGTCTAAAGCATGTTATAATTGTGGAAGAGAAGGTCATTTAGCTCGATTTTGTCGTTTACCAAAAATAAGTTCAGCCAAGATGGAGACACCAAAGGCCGTCCCAGAAAAGTCAAAACCGGTAGTGCAAGGGAGAGCGTTTGTTGTGACCTCCCAGAAAGCAAGGAACCCGAATGAGGTCATCACGGGTAAGCTTATCATAAACTCTAACGAAGTCTATACTTTATTTGATACCGGTTCTACCCATTCTTTTATTTCTCCTACTTGCGCTCATCGATTAAATTTGATTCCGGAGAAATTAGACTTTGACTTATCTGTTGAAACTCCATTGGGAGAAACCTTCATTACATCCACGGTTTATAAGTCTTGTTTGGTTCAAGTTGGTACCCACACATTACCTGTCGATCTTATTTCATTAAAAATACTTGCATTTGACGTGATTCTAGGGATTGATTGGTTAACTACTCATCATGCAAAAATTGATTGTTTTCGTAAGGTTGTTAGCTTTCATATTCCTAATCGACCTATTATGCGAATTCAAGCAACCAAACCATTAAAATCAATCGCTGTCATCTCAAGCCATAAAGCTATTCGTTTATTGAAAAACGGATGTCAAGCCTTCTTAGCTCATGTCACAGATCTAAACAAAAATACGTCAGTTTGAATGATATTTCTATTGTTAATAAATTCCCTGACGTATTCCCTGAAGAACTTCCTGGCCTACCCCCAGAGCGTGAAATTGAATTTTGTATCAACCTTGAACCCGGTACAAAACCCATTTCCAAAGCCCCATATCGAATGGCTCCTATTGAACTTCAGGAGTTAAAGATCCAACTGCAGGAATTGTTAGACATTGGCTTTATTCGTCCTAGTACTTCTCCTTGGGGTGCTCCTGTTCTATTCGTGAAGAAGAAAGATGGAAGTATGCGACTTTGTATTGATTATCGGGAGTTGAATCATGTCACCATCAAAAATAGGTACCCATTGCCACGTATTGATGACCTGTTTGACCAGTTGCAAGGAGCACAATTCTTTTCAAAGATCGATCTTCGTTCTGGATATCATCAGCTGAAGGTTAGAACTGAGGATATTCCAAAGACGGCTTTTAGAACTCGGTACGGGCATTATGAATTCCTAGTCATGTCCTTTGGATTGACTAATGCTCCTGCTGCCTTCATGGATATGATGAACCGGGTATTCAAGGAATATTTGGATCACTTTGTGGTCGTCTTTATTGATGACATCCTTATTTATTCCAAAAGCCGTGAAGATCATGAGCAACACTTGAGGCTGGTACTCCAAAAGCTTCGTGAATACAAGCTTTATGCCAAGTTGAAGAAATGCGAGTTCTGGCTGGAGGAGGTAGCATTCCTTGGGCACGTAGTATCAAGTCGTGGAATATCGGTTGACCCGGCAAAGATTGAAGCTATTCAAAGCTGGGAGCAACCTAAATCAGTGACCGAAGTACGTAGCTTTCTTGGTTTAGCTGGTTATTATCGGAGATTCGTGGAAGGATTTTCTCGAATCGCTACTCCATTAACTCAGCTGACTCGGAAAGATACAAAGTTCGGTTGGAGCGAAGAATGTGAGAAGAGTTTTCAAGAACTCAAGAGGAGACTCATTTCAGCACCTGTTCTAACAATACCATCTGGCTCGGAGGGATTTGTCATCTACAGTGATGCTTCGAGCAAAGGGTTGGGATGCGTTCTCATGCAACATGGAAAAGTCATAGCCTATGCATCAAGACAACTCAAGGAATATGAGAGGAATTATCCTACTCATGATCTAGAGTTGGCAGCTGTTGTCTTTGCACTTAAAATTTGGAGGCATTACTTGTATGGGGAGAAGGTGGAGATCTTTACGGATCATAAAAGCCTCAAATATTTCTTCACTCAAAAGGAACTCAACATGCGACAACGACGTTGGCTTGAACTGTTGAAAGATTATGATCATACCATTCAATACCATCCTGGAAAAGCGAACGTGGTAGCTGACGCATTGAGTAGAAGATCATATGCAAGTACGAGTGCGATATTGTCAACACAAAGGCCCATTTTGTGTGATTTGCAAAGGATGGAGATAGAGTTAAAGACTCCAGGGACCCATGTGATGATGGCGAATATACGAGTAGAACCGACTTTAATCGATAAAGTTAAAGCTGCTCAAGCTACAGACCTGGAGCTGATGCGTATGAGGAAGAAAGTGCAAGAAGGTGCTATGCCGGAAGCAAGAATCGATGAAGAAGGAATACTTCGAGTCAACTCCAGACTTTGTGTTCCTAACAACCCTGATTTAAAGTATGAAATCATGATGGAGGCGCACAACACACCGTTTGCAATCCATCCTGGAAGTACCAAAATGTATCATGATCTTCGTCATACATTTTGGTGGAGCAATATGAAGAGAGAGATAGCGTTGTTTATCTCAAGGTGTCTAACTTGTCAACGAGTCAAAGCGGAGCATCAAGTACCAAAAGGTCCATTGCAACCACTTGAAATTCCAGAATGGAAGTGGGAGCACATTACCATGGATTTCGTTACCGGTCTTCCTAGGGTTTCTCAAGGTATTGATGCGATTTGGGTCATTGTTGATAGATTGACCAAGTCTGCTCATTTCTTACCGATACGAGAAACTTATACACTTGAACGTCTTGCTCGTATGTACATAAACGAGATTGTAAGACTGCATGGTATGCCAGTATCCATAGTTTCTGACCGAGACCCAAGATTCACTTCACGATTTTGGGTTAGTTTACAAAAAGCTATGGGCACGGATTTACGATTTAGTTCAGCATATCATCCTCAGACGGACGGACAATCAGAGAGGACTATTCAAACTCTTGAAGATCTATTAAGACTCTGTGTCTTTGACTTCAAGGGAAGTTGGGACAAGTTCTTACCATTGGTGGAGTTTTCCTACAACAACAGTTATCAAGCAAGTATTGGCATGGCTCCATTCGAAGCATTGTATGGAAGAAAATGTCGTTCTCCAGTATGCTGGGATGAGGTGGGTGAAGCAACGTTGTTGGGACCGGAGTTGGTACGTATGACTACAGAAAAGATTCAAACGATCCGACAACGTATAAAAACCTCACAAGATCGACAAAAGAGTTATGCTGATCTTCATCGAAAGGACGTGGAATTTGATGTAGGAGATCATGTGTTCTTACGTGTTGCTCCATGGAAAGGAGTTACGAGATTTGGAAAGAGAGGAAAGCTCAATCCTCGATTCATCGGTCCATTTTTAATCCTCGATCGAGTAGGAACTGTGGCTTATAGACTCGCTTTACCCCCAAGTATGTCTCGTGTTCATAACGTTTTTCACATATCCATGTTACGCAAATATGTGGAAGACCCGAACCACATTATTGAGTTAGAACCGGACGAAATAGCGGAGGATTTGACGTATGAAGAAGTTCCTGTTCAAATCTTGGATAAGAAGGAACATATTCTACGCTCCAAGGTTATACCTCAAGTCAAAGTTTTGTGGAGAAACCACGATGTTGAGGAAATGACTTGGGAGTTAGAATCTGAAATGAAATCAAGGTATCCTTACCTCTTCGACATACCAGGTACGTACCCTAATTTCGAGGGCGAAATTTCATAAGAAGGGGAGGTTGTAAGACCCCAACTTTTATAAATAAAGATGAATTTTCTATAAATATCATTTTTGAATATTATGGAGTTAATTTGATATAATGTTATAGTTGTGGGTAATATTTATAAATTTTGCAAAGTACGCAAGTTGTTATATAATATTCGATTGGTCGGGGAATATTCGTTTTAACAGGGAATATTCGTACAACGGCACAATCATTGGTGGACCCCACAACGAAATTATTGTCGGATTGAGAAAACGACAAAAATATTTTATTAAAAATAACGGCGAAAGTTTTACCATTGTTACTGTTGAACTACTCGGTAGTAAAAGTACAGTAATACGTGTGGTTGCATAGTAGCACACGGTATTGATTATTAATGCTTATGTGAGAAGTCACTCAGTTTGATTCAATTATTGTCAGTTAATAATATGAATTATTTAGCGATAATGACGTTTTGTTTTATTCGTATTATTAACGTAATAAAACAGAAACATCTTTTTATATAAAACAGAATACTTTATTAAAGTTATTCTATAAATAGAATATATTATATTTTATTTAAAAGATTTTTCTTTAAATATGGACCGTCAGATTAAAGTAATCAATCTGGACCGTTCATGGATTAGTTACTATGCATTCTATTTTTCTATAAATAGCAGCTCATTCCTTCATTATTTCTTACGAATTCACTGAACTCTAGAGAGAGAAACTATAGAGAGAAACTATAGAGAGAGAAAGAAGAGTATTCTGCTACTTAACTACTTCCTTATTTCAGCTCTTCTTTAAAACGGTAAGGGGTGTTATTCTTTCTTATTCATGAAGAGAACTTTTGTTATTCCATTTCTTATTATTCTGTTGGAATAACCTGTATACGCGGTCTACCCTATACTTGGTGACATTCTTCTATTATTCTGTTGGAACATCCTGTCTGTGTGTTTTACACCGGACCTGGTTCCGTCTTTATTATTATTCTGTTGGAACATCCTGTCTGTGTGTTTTACACCGGACCTGGTTCCGTCTTTATTATTATTCTGTTGGGACATCCTGTCTATGTGTTTTACACCGGACCTGGTTCCGTCTTTATTATTATTCTGTTGGAATATCCTGTCTGTGCGCTTTACGCCGGACCTGGTTCCATTATTTATTATTCTGTGGAATAACCTGTCTGTGCGGTCTATCGCATGCATGGTGATTTCTTTTGTTATTCCATTCTTTATTATACTCAGTTGGTTAAGTTTTGACTTCTATACTCCATGAAATTTGTGGAATATCCTTGATAATTGCGTTTCATCCAGTATCTTTTCATGAAAATATTCTTCTAAGCATTCTTGAATTTTACTCCACAAAGCAGTATCATGTTGACAATTTGGACGTTGTTAATTCTTGGATAAATTAATTCTTGAACTTGTTTTATTGAATTCTTATATCATTGTCATCATCCTCATGTTTATAAAATGTTAAAAGTCATCTGTGGCCTGTAGTGCATAGATGGACTTGGTATGATTATGACCAGGGATTATTCGGTATAATCATGACCGTAATGTTACAAATGATGTGGTAAAAGTCCTCATTGGCCCGTAGTGCATTGATGGACAGTTGTTGGCATGATCATGACCATTAATGAATATACGAATATCCTTGGCCGTAGTGCAGGGGTGATTCGATGATGTGGATTATTTTATTAAGCTGAGTCCCAGCGATAACAGTGTTGAAAAACCTTTTAAATCATAAAAGATAGTAGAGTTTATTTTCTACTTGACTCTTTTAATGGATTGCTTGTTCCGCTGCAGTTAAACTTGATGTCTATTATATTTTATCAGTTTAACATTGTTGAAGGCTAATGATAATTTATTCTGCATTATCTTAGTCATAATATTTCTTACTGGGCTAGTTGAGCTCACCCTTTCTTTCACTGTTCTCTTCAGGAAATGAGAACGTAGCTGGGGCAAGTCGGGAAATGGAGTGATGGTTCGAATGATAGTATTAGTTAGTAGTCCTCACTATTCTATGTAATAGTGTGTTAATAAATGTAATGAGGACTCCTTTTGAGTATGAATACTCTCTAGAAGATAATATTTGTATTCAAACTCGTAGTTTATGTTTTGTCATATTGTACACGACAGTTGTTTTAGTAAGTTGTATTTGTATTATGTACTTTGTATCTGACGACCCAAGATGGGTGATGTATACCTAATTTTGGGGGCGTCACATCTTGTGTCACCTTACTATCCAGAGCAGTACTTAGTGACCTATTTATGATGTAAACTACCATACTCACTACTTCTGCCCTGAAATCCTTTGAAAGCCCTTCATTCAACCTAATGCACCGTGCTCACTCTGCTATAGTTCTGTTCATTCTCTCTGCCACCCTATTCTTCTGTGGTGTCTTTCTAACAGCCCAGTGACGTTGAATCTCATGTTCCTCATAAAACTTCACAAATGGCTCATATGTGTACTCTGTCCCATTATTTGATCTAAGGCATTTAACTCATCTCTCTGTTTGATTTTCTACTTCAGCTTTCCACACCCTGAATTTCTCAAAAACCTCAGACTTGTGTCGCATGAAGTACACCCAAACTTTCCTTGAATAATCATCGATAAAGGTTAAGAAATACATCGATTCCATTTTTGAAGCTACCCTGACTGGCCCCCAAACATCAAAATGTACATAATCAAGTATTCCCTTAGTTTTGTTCACCGCACGCTTAAACTGCACCTTACACTATTTTCCCAAGACGCGGAACTTACAGAAATCTAGCTTGCATGATTTCACCCCTTTCAACAAATTTCTTCTATGTAATTCCAGCATCCCACGTTCCCCCATATGCCCCAATCGTATATGTCATAACGAAGTATCATCCATATCATCAGCTGTAGTGGCAGCAGCTCCACCTACAACTATACTCCCTATCAACTGATAGATATTCCCACTAACCTTAGAACCTTTCATAGTCACTAGCGCAGCCTTCGTCACTCTTATGGCTATACCGCCTGCTTTATACTCACAGCCATTAGTGTCTAGAGTTCCTAATAAAATTAGATTATTCCTTAAACCTGGAATATGTCTCACCTCAACCAGAGTTCTCACAATACCATCAAACATCTTTATCTTCATTGTACCTATTCTAATGACATTACATGAAGCATCATTACCCATTAGAATTGTACCATAATTCACAAACTTAGAGGTATCGAACCACTCCCTGTTAGGCGTCATATGAAAGGAACATGCTAAATCAAAAATCCATTAGTCTGCCACGTCTGTGTTTGTTGAAACTAACAACATATCCCCATCATCTGATGAATTTTCCACAACGTTTGTAGATTTCGTTGATTCTGTTTTCTTCCCTGTTCCCTCACCCTTATTCCTGTACGGACAGTCTTTCTTGAAGTGTCCTGTCTCGTGACACCTGAAACACTTATACTCCTTTGGCTTAGGAGTCCTGACCCTTAACTTCGATTTCCCATACGCTCCTGATTTTCCTCTTTTCAATTTTTTGCCACGTTGCTCTCCCCCTTTTACCACCAGCCCTTCACCTGAAATACAATCAGTTTGTTGAATTTGATGGCTAAACATCAGTAGAGCAGAAGTGGCTTCCTCTAATTTTAGAGTCTCTTTTCCCCATAGAAGGGTTGTAACAAGATTCTCTATGGAACCGGGTAGACAACACAACAACAGCAGTGCCTAGTATTCCTCTTCGAATTTTACCTCAATCCTTAACAAATCACTAATTATCTGATTGAACGTATAAATAAGTTGAATAAGTTCAGAACCTTCAATCATCTTCAACCCAAATAACTTCTGCTTCAGAAACAGCTTATTTGTCAATGACTTTGACATATACTTGGATTCCAGTTTACTCCATACACCCGATGGCGATTCATCACCAATCACGTGATAGATAACCTCTTCTGTAAGACACAAATGAATTGTACTCACCGCCTTTGCCTGGAGTTCATCCCAATCATCAGTCGTCATGGACTCTAATTTCTTCTTCAACGCCATCACCAATCCCTGTTGTACCAACATATCCTTTACCCTCTGTTGCCATAATCTGAAATCCCCTGTCCCATCAAACTTTATCATGTCAAACTTTGTAACTGACGAATTTGATGTCATCATTCTTCGCGTGTTCAATCCAACCTATCTTTGATACCAATTTGTTTGAATTAGGATCACACACACGCACACAACAGCAGAGAATTAACACAGAGATTTACGCGGTTCCCCAATTTGGGTACTCCACAGGCGGCTTGTTGTTTTATTGATGATTTCAATTACATAGGGTTTTACAATAGAGAGTATTTATAACTACTAATTTTATTCCAACCCTACTTCACATTATAGCTCAAATACCCATAATGTCCTTCCAAAAAATGACCCATTAAAACTCAGTCCGCCGGCTGGCGCGCCCCGCGCCGCTTCCTGGCTTTCACTGGTGGAGCCTTAACCTAATAGGTTAACCTTTTAGTTAAGGAGGTGGTCCAACAGGCTTATTGGGCCAGTCTACACATGTGCACGCTGCATTGGTGATGAATTAATGTGGGATAGATTGAACAATTCCACTACAAATGGTATTAGAGCTCATGGTTCGATGGGCCCAAGTATCAACTCTAGGGTGCGAGGGGAGTGCGAGGGTGCATTCGTAGGCCTCGTTGATGAAGCAAATAGAGTCCAAGTATCAACTCCAGGATGCGAGGGGGAGTGCGAGAGTGAATTCGTAGGCCTCGTGGGTGGAGCAAATAGAGTTGAATTAAGTAGAGCACGAGATGATTTGAGTCGGGTGGAGTGGTGTGACAACCCCAAAATAGGTATACAACACCCAACCTATTCTGAGTCGCCCAATACATGGTACAGAAAATAACTACAACTTTATTACAATAATTGTCGTGCAAAATACAACAACACATATGCTGTGAGTTTGGATACAAATATATACCAAATGTGACTCATGTCCCAATCGTGGACAGCACCTCACAATGATACCTTACATAAAGGTATAGTCAAAAACTGTTTTAGAAACTAGAATCTTTGGGAAGTGCTCAAGGAAACCTTCGTACATGGGAGGCCATGCTTCTAGGCTATGATAGATATCATATGGCCACAGAATTATCCTTGGTTGACCCAAAAGACACCAAAGAAAAACGAGAAATTTACTATCATATTCTTCCCAATGGTGAGTCTTCTCTTGACTTATCATTATCTCCACTGTCTCTAATTGAGAATTATACTTCAAATAAACACCAAGATTATATATGTAATGCTCGTAAATATACTCAGCAAGTGGATGAGCACAATCCTGTCTTATGATGACACAAGGTTGTATGTCATTAGACATCTTGTATGATAGTGACAAAACACCCTTCCAACGTTGGGTTCGCCTCACCCTAGATGATTCACCAAATATAACTACTAAATGATGACCATCATTCTATTCCCCTGTTACCCCCGCTCGACCCAGCTACACTCTTATTACCTGAAAGGAATTGTAAAACAAAAGGGTGAGCACAACTAGCCCAGTAAAGAATATTATGACTAAAGATAAATAAATTATCAATAGTCTTCATCAGTAATAAATCAGAGATTTAGAACATATGGTAGATGATAAAACTTTTCAACCATAGTTGCAACGGAACGAGTAATCCATTAGAAGAGTCAAATAGACCATAAAGTCTATTATCTTCTCCATGTTAAAAATCCACCAACAATATTTTATCCCTGTAACATTAATCAACAGTTCCTTTCCACAATTATATGAATAACTCATAATCATAATTGTAATTCTAAATTCCTCTTCGCATTCAGGACGAAGATAGTTTTCATCACATGTCTTTACCTGAAACATCAAAGATCATGCTTATACCAAATCACAGTTTCTGTTTATAATCATACTAACAATTTCATCTTTGCACTACGGCCAAAGATATTCATTAACAGTTCATCTTTGCACTACAGGCCAAAGATATTCAACAACAGGTCATCTTTGCACTACGGGCCAAAAATATTCATCAACAATTCATCTTTGCACTACAGACCAAAGATATTCCTCAACAGTTCATATTTGCACTACAGGCCAAATATATTCATATCTCAAATATATAATCATTTCAGAATTTATATAAACAATAATTATAACCATGTTAATCAATTCATCTTTACACTTAAGCTAAAGATATTCAATTATAAATTCAATGGTCATGATTATACCAGTTAACAATTCATCTTTGCACTACAGGCCAAAGACATTCTTCAGTCACGATCATACAAATAATTTACCCATCTTTACACTCAAGTGAAAGAGAAATTCAACATCAGGGTTATAAAAATATTATATATGATAATAAAAATAATATGATCAACAACTGCATTTATTTTCAAGAGCAACAATCATAAATCAACGATAATTTGGTCAGAAAAAGAAACCAATTTTTCTGTGAATAGTAACTCGTGAATAGTAACTCATGAATAGTAACTCGTGAATAGTAACTCGTGAATAGTAACTCATGAATAGTAACCCCGACACAAAAAGGTAAAAAATTCTACAATAAAATACATACCAATATTTCGGTATAATGATATTGAAAGAATAATATTTCTTAAGCTTATAAACAATTTATTTTAATTGTTTACACTTTACTAAATAATGCATTTAATCATTCTAAAATGCCAAACTCATAAAATTTCATCACCAATAACCAAAACCCTCATCAAAAATCTGCATACCTCATATAGGATTCCTCAAGTCATAAAATCCTACTTTCCAATTTTCTTACTTCATAAAACATATTTAATTCATTTACTCATAACTAGACCATTTTCATGAAAAATACCAATTCAGTTTCAAAAATATTTTTTTCTGGGATTTAGCATAATATAGTCTCATAGTGAACATATATTTTTCTCAGAATTTTTAAAAGTCATTTACTATTTTTTATATGGCCAAAACAGCTGAATATTTAGACATTTATCAAAAATTGTACTTTTATCTAAAAATTCTGAAATTCACAGAGTATACTCCTATAATATACATGTACTCATTATCTCGCTCTAATAATTGAGCCCTATTTACAACATCTGAATATAAAGAAAATTTATGAGAGATAAGATATTGTCAAATCTCAGGTTTTAGACCTTTCAGAAACATCCTTGTCATTCGTTCCTCATTTTCGACCAAATGAGGTGCAAACCTGGATAATTCTGCAAACTTCGCCTCTTACTGGGACACCGTCATGTTGTTTTGTTCCAGTCTGATAAACTCTACCTCCTTCATATGACGAATACTTTCAGGAAAGTACCTGTCATTAAATAATTTTTGAAATATTTCCCAGGACATGTTGAGTGCGTCAGGCTAGGTACGCTTCACAGACTCCCACCAGTAGTCTGCCTCACCGCGGAACATAAAGGTGGCGAATGGAACCTTTTGTTCCTCCGTGCATCCCAAGACATCGAATATCTTGGTAATTTGCTTGACCCACGTTTCCGCCATGATCGGATCCGGCTTTTCCTTAAATTCTGGTGGTCCCAATTCTTTGAACTGCTTAGCTGTGACAAACCGCGCGTTATCATTTCCACCCGTATTCTGCACACGAGTCTCCCTCGTCTGATTTTGCATGAACTGCAAAAAGCTCCTAAACATTCCATCATTCATCGTTTGCTCGGTAACGTTGTTTACAAGAGGAATATTGCCTTCCTGTTGCACGTTCCCCTGGGTGGTGATCAAAGGTGTCTCCACGGTCTGATTTACTCCATTATTAACGTTCACAGCTGCCATTCTTAAATACTGCCATAAAACAAGGGTTAATAGTCATGTCATATATTATCCCTATACTCTGACCGACCAAATAAACACCAAATAAACTTAGTCAAGTCATACTAGTGAAGGAATTCCCCGTCTCTCCCCTCCTAGTTCTTGTCTCACATCTCAGCCAGGGATCATATCCCTAAGCTCTGATACCAACTGTGACGCCCCCAAAATAGGTATACAACACCCATTCTGAGTCGCCAAATACATGGTACAGAAAGCAAACTACAACTTCAATAATACAAATGTCGTGCAAAATACGACAACACATACTGTGAGTTTAAATACAAATATTGTCTTCTAGACAATATCCACACTCAAATAAATCCTCATTACAATTATTCAAATACTATTTTACAGAAATAGTGAGGACTGCTAAAACATCTTTCTAGAACCATCACTCCATACCCCGACTAGATCCTGCTATGTTCTCACCTCCTGAGAAGAAAAATGGAACAAAAAGGAAAAGGGTGAGCTCAACTAGCCCAGTAAAGAATATTATGACTAAGATAATATACAAACAAATTATCGTTAGTCTTCAACAGGGAAAAATCTGATAGAATATAATCGACAACAAGTTTTAGATCAACAACTGCAGCGGAAACAGCAAACCATTAGAAGAGTCAAGTAGAGAAAGAATTCTACTATCTTCTAAGATTTAAAAGTCCATCATCAATATTTTATCCCTGTAACATCAATTAATAATCATCTTTATCCAAATATTCATCTTTGCACTACAGGCCAAAGATATTCATTTGTATCACCTGTCAGTCATGTTCATCTCAACACCTGTTCATCTTTGCACTACAGGCCAAAGATATTCATCAAGTAATCATACATCTTTGCACTACAGGCCAAAGATATTCAGTAATATCATCATTTAGGACTGAGGATGATGAAAAATATCTTAAAGAGAACGAATCCAGTGAGACAGAAGGACAAATATTAAGGATTCGTATAACAGTTTATCCAAGATCAATAATACTTCATAATAATCAATTGTGAAGCAGAATTCAAAAATAAAGATCAAAACATGGATACAATCAAAGATAGTAACCATAATAGACATCTTGGACAAAAAGAGAAATTTTTATTTTTCGGTGAATAGTGCCGTATTCGTGAATAGTACCGTATACGTGAATAGTGCCGTATACGTGAATAGTAACCCCGACACAAAAAGTTCCAAATTTGATAAAAACTTATATCAATATTTCAGCATAATGATATTGAAGAAAATAATATCATTTAAGAAGAAAATAATATCTCTTACCTCAAGATATCAGTACTTCTGGTCGGAATACCGGTATAAGGCTGAAAGAAACTTGCTCTGATGAATAGAAACTCTCAAAGTATCTAAATACTCACAAAATACACTCAATAATCTAGAGAGAGAAAGAGAGAAAACTTTTTCTGGTGTGATTTTCAATTCTAACTTAGCCCTCTATTTATAGGAAAATTTTAGTAGGTTTGACCTGCAACCTGATGGCTTTACCTGCTACTATTCCCACCCACCACATTTGAAATATAATTCAGCACATTTCTTCACCAACCACAAGTGGGCCCCACCAATTCTAGAATTTTCTATCAAAATGATAAACTCCGAAAATTCAACAATTTCTGAACCAATCATCTCGTAAAATTCATAATAAATCATACGTTCATTTTTAACGGTTCAAAATTTGTGGACATATACTCAACTTATATATGTATAACATATCCAAAAATTACCACGATCCAACGGTCGGATTAAAAATTATAACACCCGCAATATTTCTCAAAAACCCTGATTTGATTTTTAATACCTCCATTCCGATAAAAATACTGATAAAACACCTCAACATTAACTCCTTCATTTTTAACCACAAAAATATATCCCTCATTTATATCCACATAAAATAAATATTTCCTTATCATATGAATCAATAATTAATTATTCACAAATAATATTACAGAATCACATTTATGACAACCAGGCCGTTCCCAGGAAAGAGGGGGCTTTCCAATAAGGTTTTCTCCTTACTGGCGCGCAATTAGATGACCAAACCTCTCCTTAGACAGAACTTTCTAGACATTGCCAATAATGTTATCTAATAATATTATTCAAATAATATGAATTATTGATCTGATAAAGGAAAATACTGTGCAGCAACAATTATTGAAACAACAATAATATAAAATATCAATGCAACAATTATTGAATCAATAAAATAAAATATTGAACAATAACTACTGTAACAATTATTGAGTAGTGCCTTCTTACGTAAGAATCAATAATTGGTGCAATACCGTGTGCTACTGTATTTTAATCACCGGGTATTCCAACAGTATTAACGGTAACAACTACGCCGTTATTTATAAATAACTTATACTTGTCATTTTCTTCATCCAATCGCTTTCTGTTATGGGGCCCACACAAGGCTGCGCCGTCGTACGAATATTCCCCGACAGCAAGAATATTCCACGACCAAACGAATATTCCCCGACAAAATGAATATTTTATAACCACTTGCTTATTTTGCAAAATTTGCACATTTCACCCATAACCAAAGTATTATATCAAATTAACCCATTATTATTCACAATAATATTTAGAGAAAATTTGATTTTATTCATTAATAAGTTGGGGTCTTACAACCTCCCCTCCTTATGAAATTTCGTCCTCGAAATTGACGTACGTACCTGATGTTTCAAAAAGGTGAGGATACCTCGCTTTCATTTCTGATTCCAACTCCCAGGTCATTTCTTCAATAGCATGGTTTCTCCACAAAACCTTAACTTGTGGTATAACCTTCGTGCGTAGGACATGCTCTTTCCTATCCAAGATCTTAACAGGTACCTCCTCGTACGTTAAATCTTCAGCTATCTCGTCTGGTTCTAACTCAATAATGTGGTTCGGGTCTTTAACATATTTACGAAGCATAGATATGTGAAAAACATTATGAACACGAGACATGCTTGGAGGTAATGCGAGTCTATATGCCACATTTCCTATTCGCTCAAGAATCTCAAATGGACCAACAAATCTTGGATTGAGCTTTCCTCTCTTCCCAAATCTTGTAACTCCCTTCCATGGTGCAACACGTAATAATACATGATCCCCAATATTAAATTCCACGTCCTTCCGATGAAGATCCGCATAACTCTTTTGTCGATCCTGTGCCGTTTGTATACGTTGTCGAATCGTTTGGATCTTCTCTGTAGTAATGCGTACCAACTCTGGTCCCAACAATGTTGCTTCACCCACCTCGTCCCAGCATACTGGAGAACGACATTTTCTTCCATACAACGCCTCGAATGGAGCCACACCTATGCTCGCCTGATAACTGTTGTTGTAGGAGAATTCCACCAATGGTAGGTACTTATCCCAACTCCCTTTGAGATCTAGGACACAAAGTCTTAATAGATCTTCAAGAGTTTGAATAGTCCTCTCTGATTGTCCGTCCGTTTGAGGATGGTATGCCGAACTGAATCGTAAATCCGTGCCTATAGCTTTCTGCAAGCTAACCCAAAATTGTGAAGTGAATCTTGGGTCACGATCCGAAACTATGGATACTGGCATGCCATGCAATCTCACAATCTCGTTCACGTACATACTAGCAAGACGTTCAAGGGAATAAGTCTCACGTATCGGCAAGAAATGAGCGGATTTGGTTAATCTATCAACAATAACCCAAATCGCATCTATGCCTTGAGAAACCTTGGGAAGACCCGTAACAAAATCCATAGTAATGTGTTCCCACTTCCATTTCGGGATCTCAAGTGGTTGCAATGGACCCTTTGGCACTTGATGCTCCGCCTTTACACGTTGACAAGTTAAACACCTCGAGATAAACTCCGCGATCTCTCTTTTCATATTCCTCTCATATTCTTTGAGTTGTCGTGAGGCATAGGCTATGACTTTCCCATGTTGCATGAGAACACATCCTAACCCTTTGCCTGAAGCATCGCTGTAGATAACAAATCCATCCGAACCAGATGGTATTGTCAGAACAGGTGCCGAAATGAGTCTCCTCTTGAGTTCTTGGAAACTCTTCTCGCATTCCTCACTCCATACAAATTTTGTATCTTTCCGAGTCAGCTGAGTTAACGGAGTAGCGATTCGAGAAAATCCTTCCACAAATCTCCGATAATAACCAGCTAAGCCTAGAAAGCTACGTACTTCGGTTACCGACTTCGGTTGCTCCCAACTTTGTATGGCTTCAATCTTCGCCGGGTCGACAGATACTCCATGTTTTGACACCACGTGCCCAAGGAATGCTACTTCCTCAAGCCAGAACTCGCATTTCTTCAATTTGGTATATAGCTTATTTTCACGAAGCCTTTGCAGTACCAGCTTCAAATGGCGCTCATGATCTTCACGGCTTTTGGAATAGATGAGGATGTCATCAATAAAGACAACAACGAACTGATCCAAATATTCTTTGAATACACGGTTCATCATATCCATGAAGGCAGCAGGAGCATTAGTCAATCCAAAAGACATTACTAAGAATTCATAATGCCCGTACCGAGTTCTGAAGGCAGTCTTTGGAATATCCTCAGTTTTAATCTTCAGCTGATGATATCCAGAACGAAGGTCGATCTTTGAAAAGAATTGTGTTCCTTGTAACTGGTCGAACAGGTCATCAATGCGAGGTAGCGGATACCTATTCTTGATAGTGACATAATTCAATTCTCGATAGTCGATACAAAGTCGCATACTCCCGTCTTTCTTCTTTACGAATAAAACAGGAGCACCCCAAGGAGACGAACTAGGACGAATAAAACCGATGTCCAACAACTCCTGTAGTTGGACTTTTAACTCCTGAAGTTCAATAGGAGCCATTCGATATGGAGTTTTAGAAATGGGCTTTGTACCGGGTTCAAGGTCAATAAAGAATTCAACTTCACGTTCTGGGGGTAGACCAGGAAGTTCTTCAGGAAATACATCGGGAAATTCTCTAACAATAGAAATATTATTCAAATCTGACTTGTCTTTGTTCAAATCCATAACATGGGCTAAGAAAGCTTGACATCCGTTTTTCAATAAACGAATAGCTTTGTGGCTTGATATGACAGTGACTGATTTTAGTGGTTTAGTAGTTTGAATTCGTATGACAGGTTGGTTAGGAATATGAAAACTAACAACCTTACGAAAACAATCAATTTTAGCATGATGAGTTGTTAACCAATCAATTCCTAAAATCACATCAAAAGCAAGTATCTTTAAAGAGATAAGATCAACAGGTAATGTGATAGTGCCAACTTGGATCATGCAAGATTTATAAACTGTAGATGTAACGAAGGTTTCACCCAACGGAGTTTCAACAGATAAGTTAAAGTCCAATTCTCCGGAGTCAAGTTTAAACGTTGAGCACAAGCAGGAGAGATAAAAGAATGGGTAGAACCGGTATCTAGTAAAGTATAAACTTCGCAAGAATTCAAGATTAGCTTACCCGTGATCACCTCGTTCGGGTTTCTCGCGTTTTGGCCAGTAACGACAAACGCCCTTCCAGGAACCGCTGATTTCGACTTATCCGGGACAGCTTTTGGAGTCACCATCCCCGCTGAACTTGGTTTTGCTACAGAACACTCTCGAGCTATATGACCCTCCTTTCCACAGTTATAACATACCTTGGATTGTTGTGGGCAGTTTGGGCTGATATGTCCCTCTTTCCCACATTTGTAACATACGACCGGTGGTCGTTCTCCTCCCCTAAAAACAGTTGATGTTTGTGCTGACGTCTTCACATTATCATTGTTGTACCTTCTCTTCTTGAAATCTCCTCCCGACTCGCTCCTTCTATTATCACGACCACGATTACCACCAGAGTGGTTACCGCTTTTGTCCGAATATTTTCCTCCCTGCTGGTTTTCATTGCTTCGATGACTGCCGCCACCGGTATGACCCTGGTTGTGGTCCCTCGGTTGCACATACTCATTATCTCGCTCTAATAATTGAGCCCTGTTTACAACATCTGAATATAAAGAAAATTTATGAGAGATAAGATATTGTCGAATCTCGGGTTTTAGACCTCTCAGAAACATCCTTGTCATTCGTTCCTCATTTTCGACCAAATGAGGTGCAAACCTGGATAACTCTGCAAACTTCGCCTCGTACTGGGACACCGTCATGTTGTTTTGTTCCAGTCTGATAAACTCTACCTCCTTCATATGACGAATACTTTCAGGAAAGTACTTGTCATTGAACAGTTTTTGAAATGTTTCCCAGGACATGTTGAGTGCGTCAGGCTGGGTACGCTTCACAGACTCCCACCAGTAGTCTGCCTCACCGCGGAACATAAAGGTGGCGAATGGAACCTTCTGTTCCTCCGTGCATCCCAAGACATCGAATATCTTGGTAATTTGCTTGACCCACGTTTCCGCCATGATCGGATCCGGCTTTCCCTTAAATTCTGGTGGTCCCAATTCTTTGAACTGCTTAGCTGTGACAAACCGCGCGTTATCATTTCCACCCGTATTCTGCACACGAGTCTCCCTCGTCTGATTTTGCATGAACTGCAAAAAGCTCCTAAACATTCCATCATTCATCGTTTGCTCGGTAACGTTGTTTACAGGAGGAATATTGCCTTCCTGTTGCACGTTCCCCTGGGTGGTGATCAAAGGTGTCTCCACGGTCTGATTTACTCCATTATTAACGTTCTCAGCTGCCATTCTTAAATACTGCCATAAAACAAGGGTTAATAGTCATGTCATATATTATCCCTATACTCTGACCGACCAAATAAACACCAAATAAACTTAGTCAGGTCATACTAGCGAAGGAATTCCCCGTCTCTCCCCTCCTAGTTCTTGTCTCACATCTCAGCCAGGGATCATATCCCTAAGCTCTGATACCAACTGTGACGCCCCCAAAATAGGTATACAACACCCATTCTGAGTCGCCAAATACATGGTACAGAAAGCAAACTACAACTTCAATAATACAATTGTCGTGCAAAATACGACAACACATACTGTGAGTTTAAATACAAATATTGTCTTCTAGACAATATCCACACTCAAATAAATCCTCATTACAATTATTCAAACACTATTTTACAGAAATAGTGAGGACTGCTAAAACATCTTTCTAGAACCATCACTCCATACCCCGACTAGATCCTGCTATGTTCTCACCTCCTGAGAAGAAAAATGGAACAAAAAGGAAAAGGGTGAGCTCAACTAGCCCAGTAAAGAATATTATGACTAAGATAATATACAAACAAATTATCGTTAGTCTTCAACAGGGAAAAATCTGATAGAATATAATCGACAACAAGTTTTAGATCAACAACTGCAGCGGAAACAGCAAACCATTAGAAGAGTCAAGTAGAGAAAGAATTCTACTATCTTCTAAGATTTAAAAGTCCATCATCAATATTTTATCCCTGTAACATCAATTAATAATCATCTTTATCCAAATATTCATCTTTGCACTACAGGCCAAAGATATTCATTTGTATCACCTGTCAGTCATGTTCATCTCAACACCTGTTCATCTTTGCACTACAGGCCAAAGATATTCATCAAGTAATCATACATCTTTGCACTACAGGCCAAAGATATTCAGTAATATCATCATTTAGGACTGAGGATGATGAAAAATATCTTAAAGAGAACGAATCCAATGAGACAGAAGGACAAATAGTAGGGATTCGTATAACAGTTTATCCAAGATCAATAATACTTCATAATAATCAATTGTGAAGCAGAATTCAAAAATAAAGATCAAAACATGGATACAATCAAAGATAGTAACCATAATAGACATCTTGGACAAAAAGAGAAAATTTTATTTTTCGGTGAATAGTGCCGTATTCGTGAATAGTGCCGTATACGTGAATAGTGCCGTATACGTGAATAGTAACCCCGACACAAAAAGTTCCAAATTTGATAAAAACTCATATCAATATTTCAGCATAATGATATTGAAGAAAATAATATCATTTAAGAAGAAAATAATATCCCTTACCTCAAGATATCAGTACTTCTGGTCGGAATACCGGTATAAGGCTGAAAGAAACTTGCTCTGATGAATAGAAACTCTCAAAGTATCTAAATACTCACAAAATACACTCAATAATCTAGAGAGAGAAAGAGAGAAAACTTGTTTCTGGTGTGATTTTCAATTCTAACTTAGCCCTCTATTTATAGGAAAATTTTAGTAGGTTTGACCTGCAACCTGATGGCTTTACCTGCTACTATTCCCACCCACCACATTTGAAATATAATTCAGCACATTTCTTCACCAACCACAAGTGGGGCCCACCAATTCTAGAATTTTCCATCAAAATGATAAACTCCGAAAATTCAACAATTTCTGAACCAGTCATCTCGTAAAATTCATAATAAATCATACGTTCATTTTTAACGGTTCAAAATTTGTGGACATATACTCAACTTATATATGTATAACATATCCAAAAATTACCACGATCCAACGGTCGGATTAAAAATTATAACCCCCGCAAAATATCTCAAAAACCCTGATTTTTTTTAATACCTCCATTCCGATAAAAATACTGATAAAAACCTCAACATTAACTCCTTCATTTTTAACCACAAAAATATATCCCTCATTTATATCCACATAAAATAAATATTTCCTTATCATATGAATCAATAATTAATTATTCACAAATAATATTACAGAATCACATTTATGACAACCAGGCCGTTCCCAGGAAAGAGGGGGCTTTCCAATAAGGATTTCTCCTTACTGGCGCGCAATTAGATGACCAAACCTCTCCTTAGACAGAACTTTCTAGACATTGCCAATAATGTTATATAATAATATTATTCAAATAATATGAATTATTGATCTGATAAAGGAAAATACTGTGCAGCAACAATTATTGAAACAACAATAATATAAAATATCAATGCAACAATTATTGAATCAATAAAATAAAATATTGAACAATAACTACTGTAACAATTATTGAGTAGTGCCTTCTTACGTAAGAATCAATAATTGGTGCAATACCGTGTGCTACTGTATTTTAATCACCGGGTATTCCAACAGTATTAACGGTAACAACTACGCCGTTATTTATAAATAACTTATACTTGTCATTTTCTTCATCCAATCGCTTTCCGTTATGGGGCCCACACAAGGCTGCGCCGTCGTACGAATATTCCCCGACAGCAAGAATATTCCACGACCAAACGAATATTCCCGACAAAATGAATATTTTATAACCACTTGCTTATTTTGCAAAATTTGCACATTTCACCCATAACCAAAGTATTATATCAAATTAGCCCCTTATTATTCACAATAATATTTAGAGAAAATTTGATTTTATTCATTAATAAGTTGGGGTCTTACAGAAAGCTTATGTTTCTGGTGTGATTTTTAATTCTAACTTAGCCCTCTATTTATAGAAAAATGTTAGCACGCCGAAGCAGTCTTAACCTGCAACCTGATGGCTTTACCTGCTACTATTCTCACCCACCATATTTGAATAAAAATCTCAGCACATTTCTTCACCAACCAAAAGTGAGGCCCACCAATTCTAGAATTTTCCACCAAAATGATTAACTCCGAAAATTCAACAATTTCTGAACCAGTCATCTCGTAAAATTCATAACAAATTATACGTTAATTTTTAACGGTTCAAAATTTGTGGACATATACTCAACTTATATATGTATAACATATCCAAATATTACCATGATTCAACGGCCGTATTAAAAATTATAACCCCCGCAAAATATCTCAAAAACCCTGATTTTTAATACCTCCATTCCGACAAAAATACTGATAAAAACCTCAACATTAACTCTTTCATTTTTAACCACAAAAATATATCCCTCATTTATATCCACATAAAATAAATATTTCCTTATCATATGAATCAATAATTAATTATTCACAAATAATATTACAGAATCACATTTATGACAACCAGGCCGTTCCCAAGAAAGAGGGGGCTTTCCAATAAGGATTTCTCCTTACTGGCGCGCAATTAGATGACCAAACCTCTCATTAGACATAACTTTCTAGACATTGCCAATAATGTTATCTAATAATATTATTCAAATAATATGAATTATTGATCTGATAATGAAAAATACTGTGCAACAACAATTATTGAAACAACAATAATATAAAATATCAACGCAACAATTATTGAATCAATAAAATAAAATATTGAATAATAACTACTGTAACAATTATTGAGTAGTGCATTCTTACGTAAGAATCAATAATTGGTGCAATACCGTGTGCTACTGTATTTTAACCACCGGGTATTCCAACAGTATTAACGGTAACAACTACGCCGTTATTTATAAATAACTTATACTTGTCGTTTTCTTTATCCGATCGTTATTCTGTTATGGGGCCCACAAATGTCTGCGCCGTCGTACGAATATTCCCCGACAGAAAGAATATTCCACGACCAAACGAATATTCCCCGACAACAATGAATATTTTATAACCACTTGTGTATTTTGAAAAAAAAATTCATATATCACCCTTAACTTTAACATTTATCAATTTAACCATTTACTGAATAGTAATTATAAGAAAAATTGAATACTTTTATTTCATTAAATTCGGGGTCTTACAAGTGGGCTCATGATGGTCCTGAGAAAGTTGCTAAGGGTGGAGAGGTTCACAAGGAGCAAGGAAATATAGTTTGCTCAAGGTGAAGGGTTCACAAGGAGTAAGGTTGTACTCCCACGTTTGCCTCTGGCGTGGTGGAGTAGTATTAGAGTCCAGCAAAGCTTTTAAAGGATTCAAAAGAAGGTGTGATTAATGGTGACTACTCTAGTATGATACTTGTGATGGGTATTCAAGTGAAAGGTGGAGATATTGTTGGGATATTTCATATGAATCTCATATTGGATAAATTCAAGAGTATAGATGGGTTAATAAATATGGTGGAGCATCAATCTAATAGGTTAGCCTTTTAGGTAAGGAGATGGTCTAACATGCTTATTGGGTCAGTCTACACAAGTGCGCGCTGTATTGGTGATAAATTGATGTGTGATGGATCATACAATTCCGCTACAATTATTAACATTTACTCATTTTCCATTTCCATATATCTACACAATCTTCCTCTGAACAATCAAACGTATATGTGGGGGAAGAACAAAGAAACAGAATTACCCAACTATAATGAAGAGAAAGAATTTACAATTTAGTGATGGCTAAGGAACAATTACTGTACTCACAAAACAAACCATCCCAGGGAAGGGGAAAGCATGGGTCTCTAAACCAACTTTAGTAGTTTGTTATCTTTGTTGTCCACAAATAATTGATTCCTAACATCCACAATGACATTTACAGAAGGAAATGATGGATTAGAAATTTATACGTTATGTTTTTTTTTTAAAATGGGTAAATATTTATGTTTGATGTAGGATACAAGTATGCTCTTGTCTTTCCTATTGAACTAAATTATATGTAGATGTTCATGTATGCATGTATTTAGTAATTTTGTATTTTTTACATCCATATAGCTTCCTTCAGATATTTGGATTACAAATAATATATGTGAACTTACCTTGAACCCATGGGCGAACCTGTAAAAATCTCAAAAGCATTACAAATGGGTCCCAACTGGGAGCCATTGGTGGTCTTTATCATTGGCAAATTTAGAGTTCCGTTTACTACAAAGTTCAAAAGAACTGTTTTGTATCTGTAACCAACATGAAAGGAATTTAAGGGTATTAAATGACCTATATATGGGATATTAGGTTCAAATTGGTAGTGAATCAAAGATGACAAATTTATACTAAATAAAGTATAAAAAGAATCGAAATGTGATTAATATATTCTCTAATATATACAAGGTTTGAAGTACATTGAGCATAACACGGATTATGATTAGAAATATAATCTAGAATGAATTGAAATCTCAAACGAGATTAATAAATACGTTTTAACCTAATTGTATGTATATATAGGTTATGTAACAAATATACATAAGTTATTAACGATTGAGGTTATATGTGTAAGACCCCAACTTATTAATGAATAAAATCAAATTTTCTCTAAATATTATTGTGAATAATAAGGGGTTAATTTGATATAATACTTTGGTTATGGGTGAAATGTGCAAATTTTGCAAAATAAGCAAGTGGTTATAAAATATTCATTTTGTCGGGGAATATTCGTTTGGTCGTGGAATATTCTTGCTGTCGGGGAATATTCGTACGACGGCGCAGCCTTGTGTGGGCCCCATAACGGAAAGCGATTGGATGAAGAAAACGACAAGTATAAGTTATTTATAAATAACGGCGTAGTTGTTACCGTTAATACTGTTGGAATACCCGGTGGTTAAAATACAGTAGCACACGGTATTGCACCAATTATTGATTCTTACGTAAGAAGGCACTACTCAATAATTGTTACAGTAGTTATTGTTCAATATTTTATTTTATTGATTCAATAATTGTTGCGTTGATATTTTATATTATTGTTGTTTCAATAATTGTTGCTGCACAGTATTTTCCTTTATCAGATCAATAATTCATATTATTTGAATAATATTATTAGATAACATTATTGGCAATGTCTAGAAAGTTCTGTCTAAGGAGAGGTTTGGTCATCTAATTGCGCGCCAGTAAGGAGAAATCCTTATTGGAAAGCCCCCTCTTTCCTGGGAACGGCCTGGTTGTCATAAATGTGATTCTGTAATATTATTTGTGAATAATTAATTATTGATTCATATGATAAGGAAATATTTATTTTATGTGGATATAAATGAGGGATATATTTTTGTGGTTAAAAATGAAGGAGTTAATGTTGAGGTTTTTATCAGTATTTTTGTCGGAATGGAGGTATTAAAAATCAGGGTTTTTGAGATATTTTGCGGGGGTTATAATTTTTAATCCGACCGTTGGATCGTGGTAATTTTTGGATATGTTATACATATATAAGTTGAGTATATGTCCACAAATTTTGAACCGTTAAAAATGAACGTATGATTTATTATGAATTTTACGAGATGACTGGTTCAGAAATTGTTGAATTTTCGGAGTTTATCATTTTGATGGAAAATTCTAGAATTGGTGGGCCCCACTTGTGGTTGGTGAAGAAATGTGCTGAATTATATTTCAAATGTGGTGGGTGGGAATAGTAGCAGGTAAAGCCATCAGGTTGCAGGTCAAACCTACTAAAATTTTCCTATAAATAGAGGGCTAAGTTAGAATTGAAAATCACACCAGAAACAAGTTTTCTCTCTTTCTCTCTCTAGATTATTGAGTGTATTTTGTGAGTATTTAGATACTTTGAGAGTTTCTATTCATCAGAGCAAGTTTCTTTCAGCCTTATACCGGTATTCCGACCAGAAGTACTGATATTTTGAGGTAAGGGATATTATTTTCTTCTTAAATGATATTATTTTCTTCAATATCATTATGCTGAAATATTGATATGAGTTTTTATCAAATTTGGAACTTTTTGTGTCGGGGTTACTATTCACGTATACGGCACTATTCACGTATACGGCACTATTCACGAATACGGCACTATTCACCGAAAAATAAAATTTTTCCTTTTTGTCCAAGATGTCTATTATGGTTACTATCTTTGATTGTATCCATGTTTTGATCTTTATTTTTGAATTCTGCTTCACAATTGATTATTATGAAGTATTATTGATCTTGGATAAACTGTTATACGAATCCCTACTATTTGTCCTTCTGTCTCATTGGATTCGTTCTCTTTAAGATATTTTTCATCATCCTCAGTCCTAAATGATGATATTACTGAATATCTTTGGCCTGTAGTGCAAAGATGTATGATTACTTGATGAATATCTTTGGCCTGTAGTGCAAAGATGAACAGGTGTTGAGATGAACATGACTGACAGGTGATACAAATGAATATCTTTGGCCTGTAGTGCAAAGATGAATATTTGGATAAAGATGATTATTAATTGATGTTACAGGGATAAAATATTGATGATGGACTTTTAAATCTTAGAAGATAGTAGAATTCTTTCTCTACTTGACTCTTCTAATGGTTTGCTGTTTCCGCTGCAGTTGTTGATCTAAAACTTGTTGTCGATTATATTCTATCAGATTTTTCCCTGTTGAAGACTAACGATAATTTGTTGTATATTATCTTAGTCATAATATTCTTTACTGGGCTAGTTGAGCTCACCCTTTTCCTTTTTGTTCCATTTTTCTTCTCAGGAGGTGAGAACATAGCAGGATCTAGTCGGGGTATGGAGTGATGGTTCTAGAAAGATGTTTTAGCAGTCCTCACTATTTCTGTAAAATAGTGTTTGAATAATTGTAATGAGGATTTATTTGAGTGTGGATATTGTCTAGAAGACAATATTTGTATTTAAACTCACAGTATGTGTTGTCGTATTTTGCACGACAATTGTATTATTGAAGTTGTAGTTTGCTTTCTGTACCATGTATTTGGCGACTCAGAATGGGTGTTGTATACCTATTTTGGGGGCGTCACAGTTGGTATCAGAGCTTAGGGATATGATCCCTGGCTGAGATGTGAGACAAGAACTAGGAGGGGAGAGACGGGGAATTCCTTCGCTAGTATGACCTGACTAAGTTTATTTGGTGTTTATTTGGTCGGTCAGAGTATAGGGATAATATATGACATGACTATTAACCCTTGTTTTATGGCAGTATTTAAGAATGGCAGCTGAGAACGTTAATAATGGAGTAAATCAGACCGTGGAGACACCTTTGATCACCACCCAGGGGAACGTGCAACAGGAAGGCAATATTCCTCCTGTAAACAACGTTACCGAGCAAACGATGAATGATGGAATGTTTAGGAGCTTTTTGCAGTTCATGCAAAATCAGACGAGGGAGACTCGTGTGCAGAATACGGGTGGAAATGATAACGCGCGGTTTGTCACAGCTAAGCAGTTCAAAGAATTGGGACCACCAGAATTTAAGGGAAAGCCGGATCCGATCATGGCGGAAACGTGGGTCAAGCAAATTACCAAGATATTCGATGTCTTGGGATGCACGGAGGAACAGAAGGTTCCATTCGCCACCTTTATGTTCCGCGGTGAGGCAGACTACTGGTGGGAGTCTGTGAAGCGTACCCAGCCTGACGCACTCAACATGTCCTGGGAAACATTTCAAAAACTGTTCAATGACAAGTACTTTCCTGAAAGTATTCGTCATATGAAGGAGGTTGAGTTTATCAGACTGGAACAAAACAACATGACGGTGTCCCAGTACGAGGCGAAGTTTGCAGAGTTATCCAGGTTTGCACCTCATTTGGTCGAAAATGAGGAACGAATGACAAGGATGTTTCTGAGAGGTCTAAAACCCGAGATTCGACAATATCTTATCTCTCATAAATTTTCTTTATATTCAGATGTTGTAAACAGGGCTCAATTATTAGAGCGAGATAATGAGTATGTGCAACCGAGGGACCACAACCAGGGTCATACCGGTGGCGGCAGTCATCGAAGCAATGAAAACCAGCAGGGAGGAAAACATTCGGACAAAAGCGGTAACCACTCTGGTGGTAATCGTGGTCGTGATAATAGAAGGAGCGAGTCGGGAGGAGATTTCAAGAAGAGAAGGTACAACAATGATAACGTGAAGACGTCAGCACAAACATCAACTGTTTCTAGGGGAGGAGAACGACCACCGGTCGTATGTTACAAATGTGGGAAAGAGGGACATATCAGCCCAAACTGCCCACAACAATCCAAGGTATGTTATAACTGTGGAAAGGAGGGTCATATAGCTCGAGAGTGTTCTGTAGCAAAACCAAGTTCAGCGGGGATGGTGACTCCAAAAGCTGTCCCGGATAAGTCGAAATCAGCGGTTCCTGGAAGGGCGTTTGTCGTTACTGGCCAAAACGCGAGAAACCCGAACGAGGTGATCACGGGTAAGCTAATCTTGAATTCTTGCGAAGTTTATACTTTACTAGATACCGGTTCTACCCATTCTTTTATCTCTCCTGCTTGTGCTCAACGTTTAAACTTGACTCCGGAGAAATTGGACTTTAACTTATCTGTTGAAACTCCGTTGGGTGAAACCTTCGTTACATCTACAGTTTATAAATCTTGCATGATCCAAGTTGGCACTATCACATTACCTGTTGATCTTATCTCTTTAAAGATACTTGCTTTTGATGTGATTTTAGGAATTGATTGGTTAACCACTCATCATGCTAAAATTGATTGTTTTCGTAAGGTTGTTAGTTTTCATATTCCTAACCAACCTGTCATACGAATTCAAACTACTAAACCACTAAAATCAGTCACTGTCATATCAAGCCACAAAGCTATTCGTTTATTGAAAAACGGATGTCAAGCTTTCTTAGCCCATGTTATGGATTTGAACAAAGACAAGTCAGATTTGAATAATATTTCTATTGTTAGAGAATTTCCCGATGTATTTCCTGAAGAACTTCCTGGTCTACCCCCAGAACGTGAAGTTGAATTCTTTATTGACCTTGAACCCGGTACAAAGCCCATTTCTAAAACCCCATATCGAATGGCTCCTATTGAACTTCAGGAGTTAAAAGTCCAACTACAGGAGTTGTTGGACATCGGTTTTATTCGTCCTAGTACGTCTCCTTGGGGTGCTCCTGTTTTATTCGTAAAGAAGAAAGACGGGAGTATGCGACTTTGTATTGACTATCGAGAATTGAATCATGTCACTATCAAGAATAGGTATCCGCTACCTCGCATTGATGACCTGTTTGACCAGTTGCAAGGAGCACAATTCTTTTCAAAGATCGATCTTCGTTCTGGATATCATCAGCTGAAGATTAAAACTGAGGATATTCCAAAGACTGCCTTCAGAACTCGGTACGGGCATTATGAATTCTTAGTAATGTCTTTTGGATTGACTAATGCTCCTGCTGCCTTCATGGATATGATGAACCGTGTATTCAAAGAATATTTGGATCAGTTCGTTGTTGTCTTTATTGATGACATCCTCATCTATTCCAAAAGCCGTGAAGATCATGAGCGCCATTTGAAGCTGGTACTGCAAAGGCTTCGTGAAAATAAGCTATATGCCAAACTGAAGAAATGCGAGTTCTGGCTTGAGGAAGTAGCATTCCTTGGGCACGTGGTGTCAAAACATGGAGTATCTGTCGACCCGGCGAAGATTGAAGCCATACAAAGTTGGGAGCAACCGAAGTCGGTAACCGAAGTACGTAGCTTTCTGGGCTTAGCTGGTTATTATCGGAGATTTGTGGAAGGATTTTCTCGAATCGCTACTCCGTTAACTCAGCTGACTCGGAAAGATACAAAATTCGTATGGAGTGAGGAATGCGAGAAGAGTTTCCAAGAACTCAAGAGGAGACTCATTTCGGCACCTGTTCTGACAATACCATCTGGTTCGGATGGATTTGTTATCTACAGCGATGCTTCAGGCAAAGGGTTAGGATGTGTTCTCATGCAACATGGGAAAGTCATAGCCTATGCCTCACGACAACTCAAAGAATATGAGAGGAATTATCCTACTCATGATTTGGAGTTGGCAGCAGTCGTTTTTGCGTTGAAGATCTGGAGACACTACCTGTATGGGGAGAAAGTGGAGATCTATACAGATCATAAAAGCCTCAAATATTTCTTCACCCAAAAGGAACTCAACATGCGGCAGCGACGTTGGCTCGAGCTGTTGAAAGATTACGATCATACCATCCAATATCATCCTGGAAAAGCAAACGTAGTAGCTGACGCATTGAGTAGAAGATCATATGCGGGTACGAGTGCAATGTTGTTAACACAAAGGCCCATTTTGTATGACTTGCAAAGGATGGAGATAGAGATGAAGGCTCCAAGTACCCACATGATGATATCAAATATACGAGTAGAACCGACTTTAATCGATAAAGTTAAAGCTGCTCAAGCTACGGACATGGAGCTGATGCGTATGAAGAAGAAAGTGCAAGAAGGTGCTATTCCAGAAGCAAGAATCGATGAAGAAGGAATACTTCGAGTCAACTCCAGACTTTGTGTTCCTAACGATTTTGACTTGAAGCATAGAATAATGATGGAGGCACACAACACACCGTTTGCAATCCATCCTGGGAGTACCAAAATGTATCACGATCTTCGACATACATTTTGGTGGAGCAATATGAAAAGAGAGATCGCGGAGTTTATCTCGAGGTGTTTAACTTGTCAACGTGTAAAGGCGGAGCATCAAGTGCCAAAGGGTCCATTGCAACCACTTGAGATCCCGAAATGGAAGTGGGAACACATTACTATGGATTTTGTTACGGGTCTTCCCAAGGTTTCTCAAGGCATAGATGCGATTTGGGTTATTGTTGATAGATTAACCAAGTCCGCTCATTTCTTGCCGATACGTGAGACTTATTCCCTTGAACGTCTTGCTAGTATGTACGTGAACGAGATTGTGAGATTGCATGGCATGCCAGTATCCATAGTTTCGGATCGTGACCCAAGATTCACTTCACGATTTTGGGTTAGCTTGCAGAAAGCTATGGGCACGGATTTACGATTCAGTTCAGCATACCATCCTCAAACGGACGGACAATCAGAGAGGACTATTCAAACTCTTGAAGATCTATTAAGACTTTGTGTCCTAGATCTCAAAGGGAGTTGGGATAAGTACCTACCATTGGTGGAATTCTCCTACAACAACAGTTATCAGGCGAGCATAGGTGTGGCTCCATTCGAGGCGTTGTATGGAAGAAAATGTCGTTCTCCAGTATGCTGGGACGAGGTGGGTGAAGCAACATTGTTGGGACCAGAGTTGGTACGCATTACTACAGAGAAGATCCAAACGATTCGACAACGTATACAAACGGCACAGGATCGACAAAAGAGTTATGCGGATCTTCATCGGAAGGACGTGGAATTTAATATTGGGGATCATGTATTGTTACGTGTTGCACCATGGAAGGGAGTTACAAGATTTGGGAAGAGAGGAAAGCTCAATCCAAGATTTGTTGGTCCATTTGAGATTCTTGAGCGAATAGGAAATGTGGCATATAGACTCGCATTACCTCCAAGCATGTCTCGTGTTCATAATGTTTTTCACATATCTATGCTTCGTAAATATGTTAAAGACCCGAACCACATTATTGAGTTAGAACCAGACGAGATAGCTGAAGATTTAACGTACGAGGAGGTACCTGTTAAGATCTTGGATAGGAAAGAGCATGTCCTACGCACGAAGGTTATACCACAAGTTAAGGTTTTGTGGAGAAACCATGCTATTGAAGAAATGACCTGGGAGTTGGAATCAGAAATGAAAGCGAGGTATCCTCACCTTTTTGAAACATCAGGTACGTACGTCAATTTCGAGGACGAAATTTCATAAGGAGGGGAGGTTGTAAGACCCCAACTTATTAATGAATAAAATCAAATTTTCTCTAAATATTATTGTGAATAATAAGGGGTTAATTTGATATAATACTTTGGTTATGGGTGAAATGTGCAAATTTTGCAAAATAAGCAAGTGGTTATAAAATATTCATTTTGTCGGGGAATATTCGTTTGGTCGTGGAATATTCTTGCTGTCGGGGAATATTCGTACGACGGCGCAGCCTTGTGTGGGCCCCATAACGGAAAGCGATTGGATGAAGAAAACGACAAGTATAAGTTGTTTATAAATAACGGCGTAGTTGTTACCGTTAATACTGTTGGAATACCCGGTGGTTAAAATACAGTAGCACACGGTATTGCACCAATTATTGATTCTTACGTAAGAAGGCACTACTCAATAATTGTTACAGTAGTTATTGTTCAATATTTTATTTTATTGATTCAATAATTGTTGCGTTGATATTTTATATTATTGTTGTTTCAATAATTGTTGCTGCACAGTATTTTCCTTTATCAGATCAATAATTCATATTATTTGAATAATATTATTAGATAACATTATTGGCAATGTCTAGAAAGTTCTGTCTAAGGAGAGGTTTGGTCATCTAATTGCGCGCCAGTAAGGAGAAATCCTTATTGGAAAGCCCCCTCTTTCCTGGGAACGGCCTGGTTGTCATAAATGTGATTCTGTAATATTATTTGTGAATAATTAATTATTGATTCATATGATAAGGAAATATTTATTTTATGTGGATATAAATGAGGGATATATTTTTGTGGTTAAAAATGAAGGAGTTAATGTTGAGGTTTTTATCAGTATTTTTGTCGGAATGGAGGTATTAAAAATCAGGGTTTTTGAGATATATTGCGGGGGTTATAATTTTTAATCCGACCGTTGGATCGTGGTAATTTTTGGATATGTTATACATATATAAGTTGAGTATATGTCCACAAATTTTGAACCGTTAAAAATGAACGTATGATTTATTATGAATTTTACGAGATGACTGGTTCAGAAATTGTTGAATTTTCGGAGTTTATCATTTTGATGGAAAATTCTAGAATTGGTGGGCCCCACTTGTGGTTGGTGAAGAAATGTGCTGAATTATATTTCAAATGTGGTGGGTGGGAATAGTAGCAGGTAAAGCCATCAGGTTGCAGGTCAAACCTACTAAAATTTTCCTATAAATAGAGGGCTAAGTTAGAATTGAAAATCACACCAGAAACAAGTTTTCTCTCTTTCTCTCTCTAGATTATTGAGTGTATTTTGTGAGTATTTAGATACTTTGAGAGTTTCTATTCATCAGAGCAAGTTTCTTTCAGCCTTATACCGGTATTCCGACCAGAAGTACTGATATTTTGAGGTAAGGGATATTATTTTCTTCTTAAATGATATTATTTTCTTCAATATCATTATGCTGAAATATTGATATGAGTTTTTATCAAATTTGGAACTTTTTGTGTCGGGGTTACTATTCACGTATACGGCACTATTCACGTATACGGCACTATTCACGAATACGGCACTATTCACCGAAAAATAAAATTTTCCTTTTTGTCCAAGATGTCTATTATGGTTACTATCTTTGATTGTATCCATGTTTTGATCTTTATTTTTGAATTCTGCTTCACAATTGATTATTATGAAGTATTATTGATCTTGGATAAACTGTTATACGAATCCCTACTATTTGTCCTTCTGTCTCATTGGATTCGTTCTCTTTAAGATATTTTTCATCATCCTCAGTCCTAAATGATGATATTACTGAATATCTTTGGCCTGTAGTGCAAAGATGTATGATTACTTGATGAATATCTTTGGCCTGTAGTGCAAAGATGAACAGGTGTTGAGATGAACATGACTGACAGGTGATACAAATGAATATCTTTGGCCTGTAGTGCAAAGATGAATATTTGGATAAAGATGATTATTAATTGATGTTACAGGGATAAAATATTGATGATGGACTTTTAAATCTTAGAAGATAGTAGAATTCTTTCTCTACTTGACTCTTCTAATGGTTTGCTGTTTCCGCTGCAGTTGTTGATCTAAAACTTGTTGTCGATTATATTCTATCAGATTTTTCCCTGTTGAAGACTAACGATAATTTGTTGTATATTATCTTAGTCATAATATTCTTTACTGGGCTAGTTGAGCTCACCCTTTTCCTTTTTGTTCCATTTTTCTTCTCAGGAGGTGAGAACATAGCAGGATCTAGTCGGGGTATGGAGTGATGGTTCTAGAAAGATGTTTTAGCAGTCCTCACTATTTCTGTAAAATAGTGTTTGAATAATTGTAATGAGGATTTATTTGAGTGTGGATATTGTCTAGAAGACAATATTTGTATTTAAACTCACAGTATGTGTTGTCGTATTTTGCACGACAATTGTATTATTGAAGTTGTAGTTTGCTTTCTGTACCATGTATTTGGCGACTCAGAATGGGTGTTGTATACCTATTTTGGGGGCGTCACAATATGTGTAGCGCATCAAATCCGGGTCTTTTGAATCTCGAAATGGTGCGTCACGATACATTATCTTTAATACATATTCTATAAAACTAATGGAGAATTATAAACTTAAATTGTTTACTTCAAATGATTCTACAATATTTCCCAAGCTCTACAACCTTTATCTGAATATATATACTTTTAATAACTCACAAGTTTACATCGTCAATTTAAGTACGTTATCATAATAGATAAACGTTTATATAAAACTAATTAATCTCCAATTTTGCCTTTGTCGTTGTCCTTCTCTGAGCATTTGGGTTAAACTGAAATATGACCATGATATAGCAAGGTTGAGCAACTACTTTGCTCAGCAAGTATAAATACAATAAAGATATATAATGATTGAAAGAAAGAATAAGCTTTCAAATTTTCAACAATATAATGATTGTGAAAGGGCATGAATCAAATTTCAATACATGAATGATTGACTTAATAAAGCTGAGTGGTCAACAATGATCATGAACAAATACTTTGAAAATGAAGGTGATTAGCCTTTCATACCTGATAAACATATGCAATGTGTACTAAGTGTGAATCAATAATCAAACATGTGAAATAATTGTAAATAATTAAACGACTACCATGCTTGAAACATAATAACTCGAGTTTGAGTTAGAAAACTTGTCTTGACCGTCGATTACCGTTAAGCAGTCTAATTTAATCTCTTATGAAAGTCCTATCATTTAAAAGATTAATCTTTCAATCAGCATAACATAACATGCCTTATAATACTACTACTTTAATAAATTAACTAACATTTAGTCACATAATCAATAATTCATTATCTCATTATCATTACTATCACTCAATCATTATCTTAAAACTTTTGTCTAATATTATTAATCACTTAATAATATTTCATTCACTTCTTAATAATCGCTTAAAAATATCTTAATCGTTTACAAATATTATTAACCTTTTAATAATATTTTATTCATTTACAAATATTATTAATTATTAATAATATTTTAATCATTTAATAATATTTTAATTTAACATTAATATAATATTATTAATCATTTAATAATATTCCACTCATTATCAAATATTATTAATCATTTAATAATATTCTAATTTAACATTAATCTAATTTTATTAATCATTTAATAATATTCTACTCATTATCTAATATTATAAATCATTTAATAATATTTTAATTTAGCATTAATTTAATATTATTAATCATTTAATAATATTTCACTCATTATCTAATATTATTAGTCATTTATTAATAATTTAATTTAACTTTAATCTAATATTATTAATCATTTAATTATATTTAAATTCTAATATTATTAATTACTTAATAATATTATAATATAATATTAATATAATATTATTAGTCCTTTAATAATATTTTAATCATTTATTAAACTCATAGACAATTAATTTTAATTGTTTACCTTTTACTAAATCATTTATTTAATAAACCTAAAATGTCATAAATATAACATCTCATCAAAAATGACCAGAATAACCTCCATAAAATCTTTAGTCATTTGTCAAAAATTTACATTTTTACTATTTATAACATCACTTAACTTATTTTATCCATTTAGTCATAACTCAATCATTCACATGAAAAATACAAAAACAGTTCCAAAAATTCTAATTTTCTTTGAAACATTAGTTAATATTACCCTTTTGAACATATAATTTTTCTAGAATTTTTCAGTTTCGTTTATTATGCTTAAAATGGCCAAAACAGTTGGATCTTGCAACAATTTTCATGAACTGAGTTTTTGTCCAAAAATTTCGAAATTTTCAGGGGATGTTCCTTTGTTATGTATATACACTTGCAGTAAAAAATTTTATAATTGTTGGAGTTACACACAAAGAGTTATTCAAGTTTACTTTTAAAGTGGTCATTTCTTATAAACTCCATAACTCTCATTCTACACATCCAAAAATCACTATCTTTGGATTGGATCTAGCTAACTTGATATACTATCATACCAAAAAAGGCCAAAATTTTAAGAACATCAAAAGTGGCTGAAACAGCCTTCACCAAAAATGGCCACGAACTCATTTGATTTTTTCCCAAATTTTTGTCTGCAGGGAGTGTTTTACGAAAAATGATACCACGGCTGATCCGTTTAACATTTTTGAGTGCTACCACTTGGGTTCATCAGATAACTCATGTATCTAACTCACCTATTTGACGGATCTCAAAAATAAGTTGTAGATTTCAAATGGTGAAGCTTCAAAGTGGACTGATTTTTAGGTTTTTTGAGCAAGAAAACTATTTTGGTTTTCTTTTGATTTCCAAGCTTTTCAGCACTTAAAATGGTAAGATCTATACATGAAACATCATAAAACATGTAGATATAACGTTCTAGGATTCAAGATCACAAACTCATGATTTGGTTCAACACAACCAAAATAATATACATAAACTTAGTTAGGATTAAGGGTGTAACAGAGTCAAACCGGAGCGAACAGAGAGTTACTCGAATTTGACTCGAAATGAGTACTCGAATTCTGCTCGAATTCAAATTATATTTGAAAAATTCTACTCAGATTCGACTCGACTCGACTCGAATATTTATTACTCGAATTTGATCCGACTCGACTCGTATATTTATTCAAACTACTCACGAGCTTCGAAATTCAAGCTCGAATTCGAGTCTCCACATAATAACTAGTTTTATAATAAATATAATTAAAAAATTGAATTTGTTATTTTACTTAAAAATGAAAAAATATATTTATTATTACACTTTACAAATATAAAATCACAATTAAAATTAAAAACAAAACAAAATAATAACTAATTATCCTAATTTGATTTAAATTTGTATATATTATAAGAGAATGTATCGAACATCTAATCGAATATGTATTAGCCGAGTATGTATCAAATCACAATAAAAAATTCGAGTGGTTAAATCTTAAATGAGTCGAGTATAACCTTGCTCAGATTCTACTCATATTTTTATTTGAACTATTTTTAATGCTCAGATTTGGATCATATTTTTAACGAATCCGAGTGATGAGTATGAAATATGTTATATTTTTATTCCTTAATACTTAATCTTTTGTATTTATTTTGTGCCTAAATATACTCATTGTTCTTATATTTTTTATTTCAGGTACAATTGAAGGGTTCCGTGATTTTAAAAATAATTCGGAGACAGATGGAGCATTAATGGATCAAGGGAGCTAAAAGTCATGTGGGCCACTTTTCAAGGAATGCTAAACATATCATATCATATGATATAAATCAGGATATGGGCCTTTACATTATAACACATGTTCAGCAATACTATTATTAAGGGTCCTTTACCCTAATATACAACAATTAGAAAGTAATTACAAAAATAAAACATACACACAATAATTACAGAAATAAAACATACACAATATACGTGCTAAAATCACGTATAATTAACTCCTACACGTCAGTTATCGAATTTCATCTTTTCAATTAACCGTCCTAAAATCATGCAACTTGAAATCGGAACACAGATCAACGACGGAGAAGACGCAGAAATCTGTCGCGACTCTCAAATCAGAGAAGACGAATCACTTTGTCACGACGAAACTCTGAAATCTTAAATAGCATACAGCATCAACAACTTCTTCAAGTTTAGTAACCGTAAACTTACGACAACTGATTGTTTATTACAATATCAACAGCCCGTTCGATACAAATTTGAATATTGAGGTGTGTGAATTTAAAAGTTATATGCATATACTACCTATGGATACTACAAATTTATATATTGGTTACCTTTCTTACGTTTTCGCAGTAAAAAATGGTCACAAAGTAAGAATACGGAATGTTTTGATTCCAAAATGCATTTGAACATATGTTTTATATTACGGTTACTAAGTATATATAATTGGTTACTGTTTATTATAAATTTGCTTGATGAATAATGTTTACTTAATTGTTTTAAATTTTAATTGAGTTCTACTGACTTTTTTTTATATTAATGGTTACCTTCATGCAACATTGGTTACCTTCATGCAACATGTTGTTTACTGTCTAATGCTTCCTTGGTTATTGTGTAGCATTATGCTGTATTGATTACTGCATAATATTACTGACTAATTATGAATTGGTTACGGACTAATGCTTAATTGATTACTGTTTAATATTATATTGGTTGCTGTCTAACTTTGGTTTTGTGAGGTTACTGTCTAAACCCCTTATATTTTCTGAATTGGTTACTGTTTAACATTATATTGGTTACTGACTAATGATGAATAAGTTACTGTTAATGCTGGTTGGTTACTGCATAATGGTACTACTAACTAATGCTGCATTGGTTACTAACTAATAACGACTTGTTTAATGTGTATCATTATATTGGTTACTGACTAATGCTGACTTTGTTACTGTGTAACATTATAATGGTTACTGACTTGGTTGCTGTTTAAGAATTATAATGGTAACCAAACAAATATTACTGACTAATGCAGACTTGGTTATTAAAAAATGCTGACTTGGTTACTGTCTAATGTGAGTTGGTTACTGTTTAACATTATATTGGATATTGTCTAACTATGAATATGTTACTGTCTACTGCTGGATTGGTTAATGCATAATGGTACTAACTAATGTTGCATTCGTTACTGACTAATAATGACTTGGTTACTGTGTATCATTGCATTGATTACTGACTAATTCTGAATTTGTTACTGTGTAACATTATAATGGTTACTGATGAAGACTTGGTTACTGACTAAGGCTGACTTGGTTACTGTTTAGCATTATATTGGTTACCGGCTAACATTGAGTTGGTTACTTTCCAATACTTATTCTGTTGATAGACAATGGAGATAATTCCAGTTGTACTTTATTTCAACGGCACATGGGCTGATAGTAACCAATACACCAAATTTGAAGTTACCGGCGTACTAGTTCGTTCAAGAAATGCTAAACAAAATATGCAGTGCATTACGGCTAGACACAAACGCAACAACATTGTCAATCAAATTTCAAATTAGAAGCGACAGTCCACCGATCAATATATCAGATGAAGCAACTTTACAATTCCTTCTGGAAATGAGTAAAAAATCTGATGAACAAGGTAAATTCCACTGATTGTGGATATTGAACACAGAATGGGATGCACAACAATCTTGCATAACTTAACAAA
>CM029017.1:202850002-202970002 GCA_016801055.1 Panax notoginseng
CCTCATAAAACTTCACAAATGGCTCATATGTGTACTCTGTCCATTATTTGATCTAAGGCATTTAACTCATCTCTCTGTTTGATTTTCTACTTCAGCTTTCCCACCCTGAATTTCTCAAAAACCTCAGACTTGTGTCGCATGAAGTACACCCCAACTTTCCTTGAATAATCATCGATAAAGGTTAAGAAATACATCGATTCCCATTTTTGAAGCTACCCTGACTGGCCCCCAAACATCAAAATGTACATAATCAAGTATTCCCTTAGTTTTGTTCACCGCAAGCTTAAACCTGCACCTTAACACTATTTTCCCAAGACGCGGAACTTACAGAAATCTAGCTTGCATGATTTCACTCCCCTTTCAACAAATTTCTTCTATGTAATTCCAGCATCCCACGTTCCCCCATATGCCCCAATCGTATATGTCATAACGAAGTATCATCCATATCATCAGCTGTAGTGGCAGCAGCTCCACCTACAACTATACTCCCTTATCAACTGATAGATAATCCCACTAACCTTAGAACCTTTCATAGTCACTAAGCGCAGCCTTCGTCACTCTTATGCTATACCGCCTGCTTTATACTCACAGCCATTAGTGTCTAGAGTTCCTAATAAAATTAGATTATTCCTTAAACCTGGAATATGTCTCACCTCAACCAGAGTTCTCACAATACCATCAAACATCTTTATCTTCATTGTACCTATTCTAATGACATTACATGAAGCATCATTACCCATTAGAATTGTACCATAATTCACAAACTTAGAGGTATCGAACCACTCCCTGTTAGGCGTCATATGAAAGGAACATGCTAAATCAAAAATCCATTAGTCTGCCACGTCTGTGTTTGTTGAAACTAACAACATATTCCCATCATCTGATGAATTTTCCACAACGTTTGTAGATTTCGTTGATTCTGTTTTTCTTCCCTGTTCCCTCACCCTTATTCCTGTACGGACAGTCTTTTGAAGTGTCCTGTCTCGTGACACCTGAAACACTTATACTCCTTTGGCTTAGGAGTCCTGACCCTTAACTTCGATTTCCCATACGCTCCTGATTTTCCTCTTTTCAATTTTTTGCCACGTTGCTCTCCCCCTTTTACCACCAGCCCTTCACCTGAAATACAATCATTTGTTGAATTTGATGGCTAAACATCAGTAGAGCAGAAGTGGCTTCCTCTAATTTTAGAGTCTCTTTTCCCCCATAGAAGGTTTGTAACAAGATTCTCTATGGAACCGGGTAGATAACACAACAACAGCAGTGCCTAGTATTCCTCTATCGAATTTTACCTCAATCCTTAGCAAATCACTAATTATCTGATTGAACGTATAAATAAGTTGAATTAAGTTCAGAACCTTCAATCATCTTCAACCCAAATAACTTCTGCTTCAGAAACAGCTATATTGTCAATGACTTTTGACATATACTTGGATTCCAGTTTACACTCCATACACCCGATGGCGATTCATCACCAATCACGTGATAGATAACCTCTTCTGTAAGACACAAATGAATTGTAACTCACCGCCTTTGCCTGGAGTTCATCCCAATCATCAGTCGTCATGGACTCTAATTTCTTCTTCAACGCCATCACCAATCCCTGTTGTACCAACAATATCCTTTACCCTCTGTTGCCATAATCTGAAATCCCCTGTCCCATCAAACTTTATCATGTCAAACTTTGTAACTGACGAATTTGATGTCATCATTCTTCGCGTGTTCAATCCAACCTATCTTGATACCAATTTGTTTGAATTAGGATCACACACACGCACACAACAGCAGAGAATTAACACAGAGATTTACGCGGTTCCCCAATTTGGGTACTCCACAGGCGGCTTGTTGTTTTATTGATGATTTCAATTACATAGGGTTTTACAATAGAGAGTATTTATAACTACTAATTTATTCCAACCCTACTTCACATTATAGCTCAAATACCCATAATGTCCTTCCAAAAAATGACCCATTAAAACTCAGTCCGCCGTCTGGCGCGCCCCGCGCCGCTTCCTGGCTTTCACTGGTGGAGCCTTACCTAATAGGTTAACCTTTTAGTTAAGGAGGTGTCCAACAGGCTTATTGGGCCAGTCTACACATGTGCACGCTGCATTGGTGATGAATTAATGTGGGATAGATTGAACAATTCCACTACAAATGGTATTAGAGCTCATGGTTCGATGGGCCCAAGTATCAACTCTAGGGTGCGAGGGAGTGCGAGGGTGCATTCGTAGGCCTCGTTGATGAAGCAAATAGAGTCCCAAGTATCAACTCCAGGATGCGAGGGGAGTGCGAGAGTGAATTCGTAGGCCTCGTGGGTGGAGCAAATAGAGTTGAATTAAGTAGAGCACGAGATGATTTGAGTCGGGTGGAGTGGTGTGACAACCCCAAAATAGGTATACAACACCCAACCTATTCTGAGTCGCCCAATACATGGTACAGAAAATAACTACAACTTTAATTACAATAATTGTCGTGCAAAATACAACAACACATATGCTGTGAGTTTGGATACAAATATATACCAAATGTGACTCATGTCCCAATCGTGGACAGCACCTCACAATGATACCTTACATAAAGGTATAGTCAAAAACTGTTTTAGAAACTAGAATCTTGGGAAGTGCTCAAGGAAACCTTCGTACATGGGAGGCCATGCTTCTAGGCTATGATAGATATCATATGGCCACAGAATTATCCTTGGTTGACCCAAAAGACACCAAAGAAAAACGAGAAATTTACTATCATATTCTTCCCAATGGTGAGTCTTCTCTTGACTTATCATTATCTCCACTGTCTCTAATTGAGAATTATACTTCAAATAAACACCAAGATTATATATGTAATGCTCGTAAATATACTCAGCAAGTGGATGACACAATCCTGTCTTATGATGACACAAGGTTGTATGTCTTTAGACATCTTGTATGATAGTGACAAAACACCCTTCCAACGTTGGGTTCGCCTCACCCTAGATGATTCACCAAATATAACTACTAAATGATGACCATCATTCTATTCCCCTGTTACCCCCGCTCGACCCAGCTACACTCTTATTACCTGAAAGGAATTGTAAAACAAAAGGGTGAGCCACAACTAGCCCAGTAAAGAATAATATGACTAAAGATAAATAAATTATCAATAGTCTTCATCAGTAATAAATCAAGATTTAGAACATATGGTAGATGATAAAACTTTTCAACCATAGTTGCAACGGAACGAGTAATCCATTAGAAGAGTCAAATAGACCATAAAGTCTATTATCTTCTCCATGTTAAAAATCCACCAACAATATTTTATCCCTGTAACATTAATCAACAGTTCCTTTCCACAATTATATGAATAACTCATAATCATAATTGTAATTCTAAATTCCTCTTCGCATTCAGGACGAAGATAGTTTTCATCACATGTCTTTACCTGAAACATCAAAGATCATGCTTATACCAAATCACAGTTTCTGTTTATAATCATACTAACAATTTCATCTTTGCACTACGGCCAAAGATATTCATTAACAGTTCATCTTTGCACTACAGGCCAAAGATATTCAACAACAGGTCATCTTTGCACTACGGGCCAAATATATTCATCAACAATTCATCTTTGCACTACAGACCAAAGATATTCCTCAACAATTCATATTTGCACTACATGCCAAATATATTCATATCTCAAATATATAATCATTTCAGAATTTATATAAACAATAATTATAACCATGTTAATCAATTCATCTTTACACTTAAGCTAAAGATATTCAATTATAAATTCAATGGTCATGATTATACCAGTTAACAATTCATCTTTGCACTACAGGCCAAAGACATTCTTCAGTCACGATCATACAAATAATTTACCCATCTTTACACTCAAGTGAAAGAGAAATTCAACATCAGGGTTATAAAAATATTATATATGATAATAAAAATAATATGATCAACAACTGCATTTATTTCAAGAGCAACAATCATAAATCAACGATAATTTGGTCAGAAAAAGAAACCAATTTTTCTGTGAATAGTAACTCGTGAATAGTAACTCATGAATAGTAACTCGTGAATAGTAACTCGTGAATAGTAACTCATGAATAGTAACCCCGACACAAAAAGGTAAAAATTCTACAATAAAATACATACCAATATTTCGGTATAATGATATTGAAAGAATAATATTTCTTAAGCTTATAAACAATTTATTTTAATTGTTTACACTTTACTAAATAATGCATTTAATCATTCTAAAATGCCAAACTCATAAAATTTCATCACCAATAACCAAAACCCTCATCAAAAATCTGCATACCTCATATAGGATTCCTCAAGTCATAAAATCCTACTTTCCAATTTTCTTACTTCATAAAACATATTTAATTCATTTACTCATAACTAGACCATTTTCATGAAAAATACCAATTCAGTTTCAAAAATATTTTTTTTCTGGGATTTAGCATAATATAGTCTCATAGTGAACATATATTTTTCTCAGAATTTTTAAAAGTCATTTACTATTTTTTATATGGCCAAAACAGCTGAATATTTAGACATTTATCAAAAATTGTACTTTTATCTAAAAATTCTGAAATTCACAGAGTATACTCCTATAATATACATGTACTCATTATCTCGCTCTAATAATTGAGCCCTATTTACAACATCTGAATATAAAGAAAATTTATGAGAGATAAGATATTGTCAAATCTCAGTTTTAGACCTTTCAGAAACATCCTTGTCATTCGTTCCTCATTTTCGACCAAATGAGGTGCAAACCTGGATAATTCTGCAAACTTCGCCTCTTACTGGGACACCGTCATGTTGTTTTGTTCCAGTCTGATAAACTCTACCTCCTTCATATGACGAATACTTTCAGGAAAGTACCTGTCATTAAATAATTTTTGAAATATTTCCAGGACATGTTGAGTGCGTCAGGCTAGGTACGCTTCACAGACTCCCACCAGTAGTCTGCCTCACCGCGGAACATAAAGGTGGCGAATGGAACCTTTTGTTCCTTCCGTGCATCCCAAGACATCGAATATCTTGGTAATTTGCTTGACCCACGTTTCCGCCATGATCGGATCCGGCTTTTCCTTAAATTCTGGTGGTCCCAATTCTTTGAACTGCTTAGCTGTGACAAACCGCGCGTTATCATTTCCACCCGTATTCTGCACACGAGTCTCCCTCGTCTGATTTTGCATGAACTGCAAAAAGCTCCTAAACATTCCATCATTCATCGTTTGCTCGGTAACGTTGTTTACAAGAGGAATATTGCCTTCCTGTTGCACGTTCCCCTGGGTGGTGATCAAAGGTGTCTCCACGGTCTGATTTACTCCATTATTAACGTTCACAGCTGCCATTCTTAAATACTGCCATAAAACAAGGGTTAATAGTCATGTCATATATTATCCCTATACTCTGACCGACCAAATAAACACCAAATAAACTTAGTCAAGTCATACTAGTGAAGGAATTCCCCGTCTCTCCCCTCCTAGTTCTTGTCTCACATCTCAGCCAGGGATCATATCCCTAAGCTCTGATACCAACTGTGACGCCCCCAAAATAGGTATACAACACCCATTCTGAGTCGCCAAATACATGGTACAGAAAGCAAACTACAACTTCAATAATACAAATGTCGTGCAAAATACGACAACACATACTGTGAGTTTAAATACAAATATTGTCTTCTAGACAATATCCACACTCAAATAAATCCTCATTACAATTATTCAAATACTATTTTACAGAAATAGTGAGGACTGCTAAAACATCTTTCTAGAACCATCACTCCATACCCCGACTAGATCCTGCTATGTTCTCACCTCCTGAGAAGAAAAATGGAACAAAAAGGAAAAGGGTGAGCTCAACTAGCCCAGTAAAGAATATTATGACTAAGATAATATACAAACAAATTATCGTTAGTCTTCAACAGGGAAAAATCTGATAGAATATAATCGACAACAAGTTTTAGATCAACAACTGCAGCGGAAACAGCAAACCATTAGAAGAGTCAAGTAGAGAAAGAATTCTACTATCTTCTAAGATTTAAAAGTCCATCATCAATATTTTATCCCTGTAACATCAATTAATAATCATCTTTATCCAAATATTCATCTTTGCACTACAGGCCAAAGATATTCATTTGTATCACCTGTCAGTCATGTTCATCTCAACACCTGTTCATCTTTGCACTACAGGCCAAAGATATTCATCAAGTAATCATACATCTTTGCACTACAGGCCAAAGATATTCAGTAATATCATCATTTAGGACTGAGGATGATGAAAAATATCTTAAAGAGAACGAATCCAGTGAGACAGAAGGACAATTATTAGGGATTCGTATAACAGTTTATCCAAGATCAATAATACTTCATAATAATCAATTGTGAAGCAGAATTCAAAAATAAAGATCAAAACATGGATACAATCAAAGATAGTAACCATAATAGACATCTTGGACAAAAAGAGAAATTTTTATTTTTCGGTGAATAGTGCCGTATTCGTGAATAGTGCCGTATACGTGAATAGTGCCGTATACGTGAATAGTAACCCCGACACAAAAAGTTCCAAATTTGATAAAAACTTATATCAATATTTCAGCATAATGATATTGAAGAAAATAATATCATTTAAGAAGAAAATAATATCCCTTACCTCAAAAGTATCTAAAAATGAATAGAAACTCTCAAAGTATCTAAATACTCACAAAATACACTCAATAATCTAGAGAGAGAAAGAGAGAAAACTTTTTCTGGTGTGATTTTCAATTCTAACTTAGCCCTCTATTTATAGGAAAATTTTAGTAGGTTTGACCTGCAACCTGATGGCTTTACCTGCTACTATTCCCACCCACCACATTTGAAATATAATTCAGCACATTTCTTCACCAACCACAAGTGGGGCCCACCAATTCTAGAATTTTCCATCAAAATGATAAACTCCGAAAATTCAACAATTTCTGAACCAGTCATCTCGTAAAATTCATAATAAATCATACGTTCATTTTTAACGGTTCAAAATTTGTGGACATATACTCAACTTATATATGTATAACATATCCAAAAATTACCACGATCCAACGGTCGGATTAAAAATTATAACACCCGCAATATTTCTCAAAAACCCTGATTTGATTTTTAATACTTCCATTCCGATAAAAATACTGATAAAACACCTCAACATTAACTCCTTCATTTTTAACCACAAAAATATATCCCTCATTTATATCCACATAAAATAAATATTTCCTTATCATATGAAGCAATAATTAATTATTCACAAATAATATTACAGAATCACATTTATGACAACCAGGCCGTTCCCAGGAAAGAGGGGGCTTTCCAATAAGGATTTCTCCTTACTGGCGCGCAATTAGATGACCAAACCTCTCCTTAGACAGAACTTTCTAGACATTGCCAATAATGTTATCTAATAATATTATTCAAATAATATGAATTATTGATCTGATAAAGGAAAATACTGTGCAGCAACAATTATTGAAACAACAATAATATAAAATATCAATGCAACAATTATTGAATCAATAAAATAAAATATTGAACAATAACTACTGTAACAATTATTGAGTAGTGCCTTCTTACGTAAGAATTAATAATTGGTGCAATACCGTGTGCTACTGTATTTTAATCACCGGGTATTCCAACAGTATTAACGGTAACAACTACGCCGTTATTTATAAATAACTTATACTTGTCATTTTCTTCATCCAATCGCTTTCCGTTATGGGGCCCACACAAGGCTGCGCCGTCGTACGAATATTCCCCGACAGCAAGAATATTCCACGACCAAACGAATATTCCCCGACAAAATGAATATTTTATAACCACTTGCTTATTTTGCAAAATTTGCACATTTCACCCATAACCAAAGTATTATATCAAATTAGCCCCTTATTATTCACAATAATATTTAGAGAAAATTTGATTTTATTCATTAATAAGTTGGGGTCTTACAACCTCCCCTCCTTATGAAATTTCGTCCTCGAAATTGACGTACGTACCTGATGTTTCAAAAAGGTGAGGATACCTCGCTTTCATTTCTGATTCCAACTCCCAGGTCATTTCTTCAATAGCATGGTTTCTCCACAAAACCTTAACTTGTGGTATAACCTTCGTGCGTAGGACATGCTCTTTCCTATCCAAGATCTTAACAGGTACCTCCTCGTACGTTAAATCTTCAGCTATCTCGTCTGGTTCTAACTCAATAATGTGGTTCGGGTCTTTAACATATTTACGAAGCATAGATATGTGAAAAACATTATGAACACGAGACATGCTTGGAGGTAATGCGAGTCTATATGCCACATTTCCTATTCGCTCAAGAATCTCAAATGGACCAACAAATCTTGGATTGAGCTTTCCTCTCTTCCCAAATCTTGTAACTCCCTTCCATGGTGCAACACGTAATAATACATGATCCCCAATATTAAATTCCACGTCCTTCCGATGAAGATCCGCATAACTCTTTTGTCGATCCTGTGCCGTTTGTATACGTTGTCGAATCGTTTGGATCTTCTCTGTAGTAATGCGTACCAACTCTGGTCCCAACAATGTTGCTTCACCCACCTCGTCCCAGCATACTGGAGAACGACATTTTCTTCCATACAACGCCTCGAATGGAGCCACACCTATGCTCGCCTGATAACTGTTGTTGTAGGAGAATTCCACCAATGGTAGGTACTTATCCCAACTCCCTTTGAGATCTAGGACACAAAGTCTTAATAGATCTTCAAGAGTTTGAATAGTCCTCTCTGATTGTCCGTCCGTTTGAGGATGGTATGCCGAACTGAATCGTAAATTCGTGCCTATAGCTTTCTGCAAGCTAACCCAAAATTGTGAAGTGAATCTTGGGTCACGATCCGAAACTATGGATACTGGCATGCCATGCAATCTCACAATCTCGTTCACGTACATACTAGCAAGACGTTCAAGGGAATAAGTCTCACGTATCGGCAAGAAATGAGCGGATTTGGTTAATGTATCAACAATAACCCAAATCGCATCTATGCCTTGAGAAACCTTGGGAAGACCCGTAACAAAATCCATAGTAATGTGTTCCCACTTCCATTTCGGGATCTCAAGTGGTTGCAATGGACCATTTGGCACTTGATGCTCCGCCTTTACACGTTGACAAGTTAAACACCTCGAGATAAACTCCGCGATCTCTCTTTTCATATTCCTCTCATATTCTTTGAGTTGTCGTGAGGCATAGGCTATGACTTTCCCATGTTGCATGAGAACACATCCTAACCCTTTGCCTGAAGCATCGCTGTAGATAACAAATCCATCCGAACCAGATGGTATTGTCAGAACAGGTGCCGAAATGAGTCTCCTCTTGAGTTCTTGGAAACTCTTCTCGCATTCCTCACTCCATACAAATTTTGTATCTTTCCGAGTCAGCTGAGTTAACGGAGTAGCGATTCGAGAAAATCCTTCCACAAATCTCCGATAATAACCAGCTAAGCCTAGAAAGCTACGTACTTCGGTTACCGACTTCGGTTGCTCCCAACTTTGTATGGCTTCAATCTTCGCCGGGTCGACAGATACTCCATGTTTTGACACCACGTGCCCAAGGAATGCTACTTCCTCAAGCCAGAACTCGCATTTCTTCAATTTGGTATATAGCTTATTTTCACGAAGCCTTTGCAGTACCAGCTTCAAATGGCGCTCATGATCTTCACGGCTTTTGGAATAGATGAGGATGTCATCAATAAAGACAACAACGAACTGATCCAAATATTCTTTGAATACACGGTTCATCATATCCATGAAGGCAGCAGGAGCATTAGTCAATCCAAAAGACATTACTAAGAATTCATAATGCCCGTACCGAGTTCTGAAGGCAGTCTTTGGAATATTCTCAGTTTTAATCTTCAGCTGATGATATCCAGAACGAAGGTCGATCTTTGAAAAGAATTGTGTTCCTTGTAACTGGTCGAACAGGTCATCAATGCGAGGTAGCGGATACCTATTCTTGATAGTGACATAATTCAATTCTCGATAGTCGATACAAAGTCGCATACTCCCGTCTTTCTTCTTTACGAATAAAACAGGAGCACCCCAAGGAGACGAACTAGGACGAATAAAACCGATGTCCAACAACTCCTGTAGTTGGACTTTTAACTCCTGAAGTTCAATAGGAGCCATTCGATATGGAGTTTTAGAAATGGGCTTTGTACCGGGTTCAAGGTCAATAAAGAATTCAACTTCACGTTCTGGGGGTAGACCAGGAAGTTCTTCAGGAAATACATCGGGAAATTCTCTAACAATAGAAATATTATTCAAATCTGACTTGTCTTTGTTCAAATCCATTACATGGGCTAAGAAAGCTTGACATCCGTTTTTTAATAAACGAATAGCTTTGTGGCTCGATATGACAGTGACTGATTTTAGTGGTTTAGTAGTTTGAATTCGTATGACAGGTTGGTTAGGAATATGAAAACTAACAACCTTACGAAAACAGTCAATTTTAGCATGATGAGTTGTTAACCAATCAATTCCTAAAATCACATCAAAAGCAAGTATCTTTAAAGAGATAAGATCAACAGGTAATGTAATAGTACCAACTTGGATCTTGCAAGATTTATAAACTGTAGATGTAACGAAGGTTTCACCCAACGGAGTTTCAACAGATAAGTTAAAGTCCAATTCCTCCGGAGTCAAGTTTAAACGTTGAGCACAAGCAGGAGAGATAAAAGAATGGGTAGAACCGGTATCTAGTAAAGTATAAACTTCGCAAGAATTCAAGATTAGCTTACCCGTGATCACCTCGTTCGGGTTTCTCGCGTTTTGGCCAGTAACGAAAAACGCCCTTCCAGGAACCGCTGATTTCGACTTATCCGGGACAGCTTTTGGAGTCACCATCCCCGCTGAACTTAGTTTTGCTATAGAACACTCTCGAGCTATATGACCCTCCTTTCCACAGTTATAACATACCTTGGATTGTTGTGGGCAGTTTGGGCTGATATGTCCCTCTTTCCCACATTTGTAACATACGACCGGTGGTCGTTCTCCTCCCCTAAAAACAGTTGATGTTTGTGCTGACGTCTTCACATTATCATTGTTGTACCTTCTCTTCTTGAAATCTCCTCCCGACTCGCTCCTTCTATTATCACGACCACGATTACCACCAGAGTGGTTACCGCTTTTGTCCGAATATTTTCCTCCCTGCTGGTTTTCATTGCTTCGATGACTGCCGCCACCGGTATGACCCTGGTTGTGGTCCCTCGGTTGCACATACTCATTATCTCGCTCTAATAATTGAGCCCTATTTACAACATCTGAATATAAAGAAAATTTATGAGAGATAAGATATTGTCGAATCTCGGGTTTTAGACCTCTCAGAAACATCCTTGTCATTCGTTCCTCATTTTCGACCAAATGAGGTGCAAACCTGGATAACTCTGCAAACTTCGCCTCGTACTGGGACACCGTCATGTTGTTTTGTTCCAGTCTGATAAACTCTACCTCCTTCATATGACGAATACTTTCAGGAAAGTACCTGTCATTAAATAGTTTTTGAAATGTTTCCCAGGACATGTTGAGTGCGTCAGGCTAGGTACGCTTCACAGACTCCCACCAGTAGTCTGCCTCACCGCGGAACATAAAGGTGGCGAATGGAACCTTTTGTTCCTCCGTGCATCCCAAGACATCGAATATCTTGGTAATTTGCTTGACCCACGTTTCCGCCATGATCGGATCCGGCTTTCCCTTAAATTCTGGTGGTCCCAATTCTTTGAACTGCTTAGCTGTGACAAACCGCGCGTTATCATTTCCACCCGTATTCTGCACACGAGTCTCCCTCGTCTGATTTTGCATGAACTGCAAAAAGCTCCTAAACATTCCATCATTCATCGTTTGCTCGGTAACGTTGTTTACAGGAGGAATATTGCCTTCCTGTTGCACGTTCCCCTGGGTGGTGATCAAAGGTGTCTCCACGGTCTGATTTACTCCATTATTAACGTTCTCAGCTGCCATTCTTAAATACTGCCATAAAACAAGGGTTAATAGTCATGTCATATATTATCCCTATACTCTGACCGACCAAATAAACACCAAATAAACTTAGTCAAGTCATACTAGTGAAGGAATTCCCCGTCTCTCCCCTCCTAGTTCTTGTCTCACATCTCAGCCAGGGATCATATCCCTAAGCTCTGATACCAACTGTGACGCCCCCAAAATAGGTATACAACACCCATTCTGAGTCACCAAATACATGTACAGAAAGCAAACTACAACTTCAATAATACAAATGTCGTGCAAAATACGACAACACATACTGTGAGTTTAAATACAAATATTGTCTTCTAGACAATATCCACACTCAAATAAATCCTCATTACAATTATTCAAACACTATTTTACAGAAATAGTGAGGACTGCTAAAACATCTTTCTAGAACCATCACTCCATACCCCGACTAGATCCTGCTATGTTCTCACCTCCTGAGAAGAAAAATGGAACAAAAAGGAAAAGGGTGAGCTCAACTAGCCCAGTAAAGAATATTATGACTAAGATAATATACAAACAAATTATCGTTAGTCTTCAACAGGGAAAAATCTGATAGAATATAATCGACAACAAGTTTTAGATCAACAACTGCAGCGGAAACAGCAAACCATTAGAAGAGTCAAGTAGAGAAAGAATTCTACTATCTTCTAAGATTTAAAAGTCCATCATCAATATTTTATCCCTGTAACATCAATTAATAATCATCTTTATCCAAATATTCATCTTTGCACTACAGGCCAAAGATATTCATTTGTATCACCTGTCAGTCATGTTCATCTCAACACCTGTTCATCTTTGCACTACAGGCCAAAGATATTCATCAAGTAATCATACATCTTTACACTACAGGCCAAAGATATTCAATAATATCATCATTTAGGACTGAGGATGATGAAAAATATCTTAAAGAGAACGAATCCAGTGAGACAGAAGGACAATTATTAAGGATTCGTATAACAGTTTATCCAAGATCAATAATACTTCATAATAATCAATTGTGAAGCAGAATTCAAAAATAAAGATCAAAACATGGATACAATCAAAGATAGTAACCATAATAGACATCTTGGACAAAAAGAGAAAATTTTATTTTTCGGTGAATAGTGCCGTATTCGTGAATAGTACCGTATACGTGAATAGTGCCGTATACGTGAATAGTAACCCCGACACAAAAAGTTCCAAATTTGATAAAAACTTATATCAATATTTCAGCATAATGATATTGAAGAAAATAATATCATTTAAGAAGAAAATAATATCCCTTACCTCAAGATATCAGTACTTCTGGTCGGAATACCGGTATAAGGCTGAAAGAAACTTGCTCTGATGAATAGAAACTCTCAAAGTATCTAAATACTCACAAAATACACTCAATAATCTAGAGAGAGAAAGAGAGAAAACTTGTTTCTGGTGTGATTTTCAATTCTAACTTAGCCCTCTATTTATAGGAAAATTTTAGTAGGTTTGACCTGCAACCTGATGGCTTTACCTGCTACTATTCCCACCCACCACATTTGAAATATAATTCAGCACATTTCTTCACCAACCACAAGTGGGGCCCACCAATTCTAGAATTTTTTATCAAAATGATAAACTCCGAAAATTCAACAATTTCTGAACCAGTCATCTCGTAAAATTCATAATAAATCATACGTTCTTTTTAACGGTTCAAAATTTGTGGACATATACTCAACTTATATATGTATAACATATCCAAAAATTACCACGATCCAACGGTCGGATTAAAAATTATAACCCCCGCAAAATATCTCAAAAACCCTGATTTTTTTTTAATACCTCCATTCCGATAAAAATACTGATAAAATACCTCAACATTAACTCCTTCATTTTTAACCACAAAAATATATCCCTCATTTATATCCACATAAAATAAATATTTCCTTATCATATGAATCAATAATTAATTATTCACAAATAATATTACAGAATCACATTTATGACAACCAGGCCGTTCCCAGGAAAGAGGGGGCTTTCCAATAAGGATTTCTCCTTACTGGCGCGCAATTAGATGACCAAACCTCTCCTTAGACAGAACTTTCTAGACATTGCCAATAATGTTATATAATAATATTATTCAAATAATATGAATTATTGATCTGATAAAGGAAAATACTGTGCAGCAACAATTATTGAAACAACAATAATATAAAATATCAATGCAACAATTATTGAATCAATAAAATAAAATATTGAACAATAACTACTGTAACAATTATCGAGTAGTGCCTTCTTACGTAAGAATTAATAATTGGTGCAATACCGTGTGCTACTGTATTTTAATCACCGGGTATTCCAACAGTATTAACGGTAACAACTACGCCGTTATTTATAAATAACTTATACTTGTCATTTTTTTCATCCAATCGCTTTCTGTTATGGGGCCCACACAAGGCTGCGCCGTCGTACGAATATTCCCCGACAGCAAGAATATTCCACGACCAAACGAATATTTCCCGACAAAATGAATATTTTATAACCACTTGCTTATTTTGCAAAATTTACACATTTCACCCATAACCAAAGTATTATATCAAATTAGCCCCTTATTATTCACAATAATATTTAGAAAAAATTTGATTTTATTCATTAATAAGTTGGGGTCTTATAGAAAGCTTATGTTTCTGGTTTGATTTTCAATTCTAACTTAGCCCTCTATTTATAGAAAAATGTTAGCACGCCGAAGCAGTCTTAACCTGCAACCTGATGGCTTTACCTGCTACTATTCTCACCCACCATATTTGAATAAAAATCTCAGCACATTTCTTCACCAACCAAAAGTGGGGCCCACCAATTCTAAAATTTTCCACCAAAATGATTAACTCCGAAAATTCAACAATTTCTGAACCAGTCATATCGTAAAATTCATAACAAATTATACGTTAATTTTTAACGGTTCAAAATTTGTGGACATATACTCAACTTATATATGTATAACATATCCAAATATTACCATGATTCAACGGCCGTATTAAAAATTATAACCCCCGCAAAATATCTCAAAAACCCTGATTTTTAATACCTCCATTCCGACAAAAATACTGATAAAAACCTCAACATTAACTCTTTCATTTTTAACCACAAAAATATATCCCTCATTTATATCCACATAAAATAAATATTTCCTTATCATATGAATCAATAATTAATTATTCACAAATAATATTACAGAATCACATTTATGACAACCAGGCCGTTCCCAAGAAAGAGGGGGCTTTCCAATAAGGATTTCTCCTTACTGGCGCGCAATTAGATGACCAAACCTCTCATTAGACATAACTTTCTAGACATTGCCAATAATGTTATCTAATAATATTATTCAAATAATATGAATTATTGATCTGATAATGAAAAATACTGTGCAACAACAATTATTGAAACAACAATAATATAAAATATCAACGCAACAATTATTGAATCAATAAAATAAAATATTGAATAATAACTACTGTAACAATTATTGAGTAGTGCATTCTTACGTAAGAATCAATAATTGGTGCAATACCGTGTGCTACTGTATTTTAACCACCGGGTATTCCAACAGTATTAACGGTAACAACTACGCCGTTATTTATAAATAACTTATACTTGTCGTTTTCTTTATCCGATCGTTATTCTGTTATGGGGCCCACAAATGTCTGCGCCGTCGTACGAATATTCCCCGACAGAAAGAATATTCCACGACCAAACGAATATTCCCCGACAACAATGAATATTTTATAACCACTTGTGTATTTTGAAAAAAAATTCATATATCACCCTTAACTTTAACATTTATCAATTTAACCATTTACTGAATAGTAATTATAAGAAAAATTGAATACTTTTATTTCATTAAATTCGGGGTCTTACAAGTGGGCTCATGATGGTCCTGAGAAAGTTGCTAAGGGTGGAGAGGTTCACAAGGAGCAAGGAAATATAGTTTGCTCAAGGTGAAGGGTTCACAAGGAGTAAGGTTGTACTCCCACGTTTGCCTCTGGCGTGGTGGAGTAGTATTAGAGTCCAGCAGAGCTTTTAAAGGATTCAAAAGAAGGTGTGATTAATGGTGACTACTCTAGTATGATACTTGTGATGGGTATTCAAGTGAAAGGTGGAGATATTGTTGGGATATTTCACATGAATCTCATATTGGATAAATTCAAGAGTATAGATGGGTTAATAAATATGGTGGAGCATCAATCTAATAGGTTAGCCTTTTAGGTAAGGAGATGGTCTAACATGCTTATTGGGTCAGTCTACACAAGTGCGCGCTGTATTGGTGATAAATTGATGTGTGATGGATCATACAATTCCGCTACAATTATTAACATTTACTCATTTTCCATTTCCATATATCTACACAATCTTCCTCTGAACAATCAAACGTATATGTGGGGGAAGAACAAAGAAACAGAATTACCCAACTATAATGAAGAGAAAGAATTTACAATTTAGTGATGGCTAAGGAACAATTACTGTACTCACAAAACAAACCATCCCAGGGAAGGGGAAAGCATGGGTCTCTAAACCAACTTTAGTAGTTTGTTATCTTTGTTGTCCACAAATAATTGATTCCTAACATCCACAATGACATTTACAGAAGGAAATGATGGATTAGAAATTTATACGTTATGTTTTTTTTTAAAATGGGTAAATATTTATGTTTGATGTAGGATACAAGTATGCTCTTGTCTTTCCTATTGAACTAAATTATATGTAGATGTTCATGTATGCATGTATTTAGTAATTTTGTATTTTTTACATCCATATAGCTTCCTTCAGATATTTGGATTACAAATAATATATGTGAACTTACCTTGAACCCATGGGCGAACCTGTAAAAATCTCAAAAGCATTACAAATGGGTCCCAACTGGGAGCCATTGGTGGTCTTTATCATTGGCAAATTTAGAGTTCCGTTTACTACAAAGTTCAAAAGAACTGTTTTGTATCTGTAACCAACATGAAAGGAATTTAAGGGTATTAAATGACCTATATATGGGATATTAGGTTCAAATTGGTAGTGAATCAAAGATGACAAATTTATACTAAATAAAGTATAAAAAGAATCGAAATGTGATTAATATATTCTCTAATATATACAAGGTTTGAAGTACATTGAGCATAACACGGATTATGATTAGAAATATAATCTAGAATGAATTGAAATCTCAAACGAGATTAATAAATACGTTTTAACCTAATTGTATGTATATATAGGTTATGTAACAAATATACATAAGTTATTAACGATTGAGGTTATATGTGTAAGACCCCAACTTATTAATGAATAAAATCAAATTTTCTCTAAATATTATTGTGAATAATAAGGGGCTAATTTGATATAATACTTTGGTTATGGGTGAAATGTGCAAATTTTGCAAAATAAGCAAGTGGTTATAAAATATTCATTTTGTCGGGGAATATTCGTTTGGTCGTGGAATATTCTTGCTGTCGGGGAATATTCGTACGACGGCGCAGCCTTGTGTGGGCCCCATAACGGAAAGCGATTGGATGAAGAAAATGACAAGTATAAGTTATTTATAAATAACGGCGTAGTTGTTACCGTTAATACTGTTGGAATACCCGGTGATTAAAATACAGTAGCACACGGTATTGCACCAATTATTAATTCTTACGTAAGAAGGCACTACTCAATAATTGTTACAGTAGTTATTGTTCAATATTTTATTTTATTGATTCAATAATTGTTGCATTGATATTTTATATTATTGTTGTTTCAATAATTGTTGCTGCACAGTATTTTCCTTTATCAGATCAATAATTCATATTATTTGAATAATATTATTATATAACATTATTGGCAATGTCTAGAAAGTTCTGTCTAAGGAGAGGTTTGGTCATCTAATTGCGCGCCAGTAAGGAGAAATCCTTATTGGAAAGCCCCCTCTTTCCTGGGAACGGCCTGGTTGTCATAAATGTGATTCTGTAATATTATTTGTGAATAATTAATTATTGATTCATATGATAAGGAAATATTTATTTTATGTGGATATAAATGAGGGATATATTTTTGTGGTTAAAAATGAAGGAGTTAATGTTGAGGTTTTTATCAGTATTTTTATCGGAATGGAGGTATTAAAAAAAAATCAGGGTTTTTGAGATATTTTGCGGGGGTTATAATTTTTAATCCGACCGTTGGATCGTGGTAATTTTTGGATATGTTATACATATATAAGTTGAGTATATGTCCACAAATTTTGAACCGTTAAAAATGAACGTATGATTTATTATGAATTTTACGAGATGACTGGTTCAGAAATTGTTGAATTTTCGGAGTTTATCATTTTGATGGAAAATTCTAGAATTGGTGGGCCCCACTTGTGGTTGGTGAAGAAATGTGCTGAATTATATTTCAAATGTGGTGGGTGGGAATAGTAGCAGGTAAAGCCATCAGGTTGCAGGTCAAACCTACTAAAATTTTCCTATAAATAGAGGGCTAAGTTAGAATTGAAAATCACACCAGAAACAAGTTTTCTCTCTTTCTCTCTCTAGATTATTGAGTGTATTTTGTGAGTATTTAGATACTTTGAGAGTTTCTATTCATCAGAGCAAGTTTCTTTCAGCCTTATACCGGTATTCCGACCAGAAGTACTGATATCTTGAGGTAAGGGATATTATTTTCTTCTTAAATGATATTATTTTCTTCAATATCATTATGCTGAAATATTGATATAAGTTTTTATCAAATTTGGAACTTTTTGTGTCGGGGTTACTATTCACGTATACGGCACTATTCACGTATACGGTACTATTCACGAATACGGCACTATTCACCGAAAAATAAAATTTTCTCTTTTTGTCCAAGATGTCTATTATGGTTACTATCTTTGATTGTATCCATGTTTTGATCTTTATTTTTGAATTCTGCTTCACAATTGATTATTATGAAGTATTATTGATCTTGGATAAACTGTTATACGAATCCTTAATATTTGTCCTTCTGTCTCACTGGATTCGTTCTCTTTAAGATATTTTTCATCATCCTCAGTCCTAAATGATGATATTACTGAATATCTTTGGCCTGTAGTGCAAAGATGTATGATTACTTGATGAATATCTTTGGCCTGTAGTGCAAAGATGAACAGGTGTTGAGATGAACATGACTGACAGGTGATACAAATGAATATCTTTGGCCTGTAGTGCAAAGATGAATATTTGGATAAAGATGATTATTAATTGATGTTACAGGGATAAAATATTGATGATGGACTTTTAAATCTTAGAAGATAGTAGAATTCTTTCTCTACTTGACTCTTCTAATGGTTTGCTGTTTCCGCTGCAGTTGTTGATCTAAAACTTGTTGTCGATTATATTCTATCAGATTTTTCCCTGTTGAAGACTAACGATAATTTGTTTGTATATTATCTTAGTCATAATATTCTTTACTGGGCTAGTTGAGCTCACCCTTTTCCTTTTTGTTCCATTTTTCTTCTCAGGAGGTGAGAACATAGCAGGATCTAGTCGGGGTATGGAGTGATGGTTCTAGAAAGATGTTTTAGCAGTCCTCACTATTTCTGTAAAATAGTGTTTGAATAATTGTAATGAGGATTTATTTGAGTGTGGATATTGTCTAGAAGACAATATTTGTATTTAAACTCACAGTATGTGTTGTCGTATTTTGCACGACATTTGTATTATTGAAGTTGTAGTTTGCTTTCTGTACCATGTATTTGGCGACTCAGAATGGGTGTTGTATACCTATTTTGGGGGCGTCACAGTTGGTATCAGAGCTTAGGGATATGATCCCTGGCTGAGATGTGAGACAAGAACTAGGAGGGGAGAGACGGGGAATTCCTTCACTAGTATGACTTGACTAAGTTTATTTGGTGTTTATTTGGTCGGTCAGAGTATAGGGATAATATATGACATGACTATTAACCCTTGTTTTATGGCAGTATTTAAGAATGGCAGCTGAGAACGTTAATAATGGAGTAAATCAGACCGTGGAGACACCTTTGATCACCACCCAGGGGAACGTGCAACAGGAAGGCAATATTCCTCCTGTAAACAACGTTACCGAGCAAACGATGAATGATGGAATGTTTAGGAGCTTTTTGCAGTTCATGCAAAATCAGACGAGGGAGACTCGTGTGCAGAATACGGGTGGAAATGATAACGCGCGGTTTGTCACAGCTAAGCAGTTCAAAGAATTGGGACCACCAGAATTTAAGGGAAAGCCGGATCCGATCATGGCGGAAACGTGGGTCAAGCAAATTACCAAGATATTCGATGTCTTGGGATGCACGGAGGAACAAAAGGTTCCATTCGCCACCTTTATGTTCCGCGGTGAGGCAGACTACTGGTGGGAGTCTGTGAAGCGTACCCAGCCTGACGCACTCAACATGTCCTGGGAAACATTTCAAAAACTGTTCAATGACAAGTACTTTCCTGAAAGTATTCGTCATATGAAGGAGGTAGAGTTTATCAGACTGGAACAAAACAACATGACGGTGTCCCAGTACGAGGCGAAGTTTGCAGAGTTATCCAGGTTTGCACCTCATTTGGTCGAAAATGAGGAACGAATGACAAGGATGTTTCTGAGAGGTCTAAAACCCGAGATTCGACAATATCTTATCTCTCATAAATTTTCTTTATATTCAGATGTTGTAAATAGGGCTCAATTATTAGAGCGAGATAATGAGTATGTGCAACCGAGGGACCACAACCAGGGTCATACCGGTGGCGGCAGTCATCGAAGCAATGAAAACCAGCAGGGAGGAAAATATTCGGACAAAAGCGGTAACCACTCTGGTGGTAATCGTGGTCGTGATAATAGAAGGAGCGAGTCGGGAGGAGATTTCAAGAAGAGAAGGTACAACAATGATAATGTGAAGACGTCAGCACAAACATCAACTGTTTCTAGGGGAGGAGAACGACCACCGGTCGTATGTTACAAATGTGGGAAAGAGGGACATATCAGCCCAAACTGCTCACAACAATCCAAGGTATGTTATAACTGTGGAAAGGAGGGTCATATAGCTCGAGAGTGTTCTGTAGCAAAACCAAGTTCAGCGGGGATGGTGACTCCAAAAGCTGTCCCGGATAAGTCAAAATCAGCGGTTCCTGGAAGGGCGTTTTTCGTTACTGGCCAAAACGCGAGAAACCCGAACGAGGTGATCACGGGTAAGCTAATCTTGAATTCTTGCGAAGTTTATACTTTACTAGATACCGGTTCTACCCATTCTTTTATCTCTCCTGCTTGTGCTCAACGTTTAAACTTGACTCCGGAGAAATTGGACTTTAACTTATCTGTTGAAACTCCGTTGGGTGAAACCTTCGTTACATCTACAGTTTATAAATCTTGCATGATCCAAGTTGGTACTATCACATTACCTGTTGATCTTATCTCTTTAAAGATACTTGCTTTTGATGTGATTTTAGGAATTGATTGGTTAACCACTCATCATGCTAAAATTGATTGTTTTCGTAAGGTTGTTAGTTTTCATATTCCTAACCAACCTGTCATACGAATTCAAACTACTAAACCACTAAAATCAGTCACTGTCATATCGAGCCACAAAGCTATTCGTTTATTGAAAAACGGATGTCAAGCTTTCTTAGCCCATGTAATGGATTTGAACAAAGACAAGTCAGATTTGAATAATATTTCTATTGTTAGAGAATTTCCCGATGTATTTCCTGAAGAACTTCCTGGTCTACCCCCAGAACGTGAAGTTGAATTCTTTATTGACCTTGAACCCGGTACAAAGCCCATTTCTAAAACTCCATATCGAATGGCTCCTATTGAACTTCAGGAGTTAAAAGTCCAACTACAGGAGTTGTTGGACATCGGTTTTATTCGTCCTAGTACGTCTCCTTGGGGTGCTCCTGTTTTATTCGTAAAGAAGAAAGACGGGAGTATGCGACTTTGTATTGACTATCGAGAATTGAATCATGTCACTATCAAGAATAGGTATCCGCTACCTCGCATTGATGACCTGTTTGACCAGTTACAAGGAACACAATTCTTTTCAAAGATCGACCTTCGTTCTGGATATCATCAGCTGAAGATTAAAACTGAGGATATTCCAAAGACTGCCTTCAGAACTCGGTACGGGCATTATGAATTCTTAGTAATGTCTTTTGGATTGACTAATGCTCCTGCTGCCTTCATGGATATGATGAACCGTGTATTCAAAGAATATTTGGATCAGTTCGTTGTTGTCTTTATTGATGACATCCTCATCTATTCCAAAAGCCGTGAAGATCATGAGCGCCATTTGAAGCTGGTACTGCAAAGGCTTCGTGAAAATAAGCTATATGCCAAATTGAAGAAATGCGAGTTCTGGCTTGAGGAAGTAGCATTCCTTGGGCACGTGGTGTCAAAACATGGAGTATCTGTCGACCCGGCGAAGATTGAAGCCATACAAAGTTGGGAGCAACCGAAGTCGGTAACCGAAGTACGTAGCTTTCTAGGCTTAGCTGGTTATTATCGGAGATTTGTGGAAGGATTTTCTCGAATCGCTACTCCGTTAACTCAGCTGACTCGGAAAGATACAAAATTTGTATGGAGTGAGGAATGCGAGAAGAGTTTCCAAGAACTCAAGAGGAGACTCATTTCGGCACCTGTTCTGACAATACCATCTGGTTCGGATGGATTTGTTATCTACAGCGATGCTTCAGGCAAAGGGTTAGGATGTGTTCTCATGCAACATGGGAAAGTCATAGCCTATGCCTCACGACAACTCAAAGAATATGAGAGGAATTATCCTACTCATGATTTGGAGTTGGCAGCAGTCGTTTTTGCGTTGAAGATCTGGAGACACTACCTGTATGGGGAGAAAGTGGAGATCTATACAGATCATAAAAGCCTCAAATATTTCTTCACCCAAAAGGAACTCAACATGCGGCAGCGACGTTGGCTCGAGCTGTTGAAAGATTACGATCATATCATCCAATATCATCCTGGAAAAGCAAACGTAGTAGCTGACGCATTGAGTAGAAGATCATATGCGGGTACGAGTGCAATATTGTTAACACAAAGGCCCATTTTGTATGACTTACAAAGGATGGAGATAGAGATGAAGGCTCCAAGTACCCACATGATGATATCAAATATACGAGTAGAACCGACTTTAATCGATAAAGTTAAAGCTGCTCAAGCTACGGACATGGAGCTGATGCGTATGAAGAAGAAAGTGCAAGAAGGTGCTATTCCAGAAGCAAGAATCGATGAAGAAGGAATACTTCGAGTCAACTCCAGACTTTGTGTTCCTAACGATTTTGACTTGAAGCATAGAATAATGATGGAGGCACACAACACACCGTTTGCAATCCATCCTGGGAGTACCAAAATGTATCACGATCTTCGACATACATTTTGGTGGAGCAATATGAAAAGAGAGATCGCGGAGTTTATCTCGAGGTGTTTAACTTGTCAACGTGTAAAGGCGGAGCATCAAGTGCCAAAGGGTCCATTGCAACCACTTGAGATCCCGAAATGGAAGTGGGAACACATTACTATGGATTTTGTTACGGGTCTTCCCAAGGTTTCTCAAGGCATAGATGCGATTTGGGTTATTGTTGATAGATTAACCAAATCCGCTCATTTCTTGCCGATACGTGAGACTTATTCCCTTGAACGTCTTGCTAGTATGTACGTGAACGAGATTGTGAGATTGCATGGCATGCCAGTATCCATAGTTTCGGATCGTGACCCAAGATTCACTTCACGATTTTGGGTTAGCTTGCAGAAAGCTATGGGCACGAATTTACGATTCAGTTCGGCATACCATCCTCAAACGGACGGACAATCAGAGAGGACTATTCAAACTCTTGAAGATCTATTAAGACTTTGTGTCCTAGATCTCAAAGGGAGTTGGGATAAGTACCTACCATTGGTGGAATTCTCCTACAACAACAGTTATCAGGCGAGCATAGGTGTGGCTCCATTCGAGGCGTTGTATGGAAGAAAATGTCGTTCTCCAGTATGCTGGGACGAGGTGGGTGAAGCAACATTGTTGGGACCAGAGTTGGTACGCATTACTACAGAGAAGATCCAAACGATTCGACAACGTATACAAACGGCACAGGATCGACAAAAGAGTTATGCGGATCTTCATCGGAAGGACGTGGAATTTAATATTGGGGATCATGTATTATTACGTGTTGCACCATGGAAGGGAGTTACAAGATTTGGGAAGAGAGGAAAGCTCAATCCAAGATTTGTTGGTCCATTTGAGATTCTTGAGCGAATAGGAAATGTGGCATATAGACTCGCATTACCTCCAAGCATGTCTCGTGTTCATAATGTTTTTCACATATCTATGCTTCGTAAATATGTTAAAGACCCGAACCACATTATTGAGTTAGAACCAGACGAGATAGCTGAAGATTTAACGTACGAGGAGGTACCTGTTAAGATCTTGGATAGGAAAGAGCATGTCCTACGCACGAAGGTTATACCACAAGTTAAGGTTTTGTGGAGAAACCATGCTATTGAAGAAATGACCTGGGAGTTGGAATCAGAAATGAAAGCGAGGTATCCTCACCTTTTTGAAACATCAGGTACGTACGTCAATTTCGAGGACGAAATTTCATAAGGAGGGGAGGTTGTAAGACCCCAACTTATTAATGAATAAAATCAAATTTTCTCTAAATATTATTGTGAATAATAAGGGGCTAATTTGATATAATACTTTGGTTATGGGTGAAATGTGCAAATTTTGCAAAATAAGCAAGTGGTTATAAAATATTCATTTTGTCGGGGAATATTCGTTTGGTCGTGGAATATTCTTGCTGTCGGGGAATATTCGTACGACGGCGCAGCCTTGTGTGGGCCCCATAACGGAAAGCGATTGGATGAAGAAAATGACAAGTATAAGTTATTTATAAATAACGGCGTAGTTGTTACCGTTAATACTGTTGGAATACCCGGTGATTAAAATACAGTAGCACACGGTATTGCACCAATTATTAATTCTTACGTAAGAAGGCACTACTCAATAATTGTTACAGTAGTTATTGTTCAATATTTTATTTTATTGATTCAATAATTGTTGCATTGATATTTTATATTATTGTTGTTTCAATAATTGTTGCTGCACAGTATTTTCCTTTATCAGATCAATAATTCATATTATTTGAATAATATTATTATATAACATTATTGGCAATGTCTAGAAAGTTCTGTCTAAGGAGAGGTTTGGTCATCTAATTGCGCGCCAGTAAGGAGAAATCCTTATTGGAAAGCCCCCTCTTTCCTGGGAACGGCCTGGTTGTCATAAATGTGATTCTGTAATATTATTTGTGAATAATTAATTATTGATTCATATGATAAGGAAATATTTATTTTATGTGGATATAAATGAGGGATATATTTTTGTGGTTAAAAATGAAGGAGTTAATGTTGAGGTGTTTTATCAGTATTTTTATCGGAATGGAGGTATTAAAAATCAAATCAGGGTTTTTGAGAAATATTGCGGGTGTTATAATTTTTAATCCGACCGTTGGATCGTGGTAATTTTTGGATATGTTATACATATATAAGTTGAGTATATGTCCACAAATTTTGAACCGTTAAAAATGAACGTATGATTTATTATGAATTTTACGAGATGACTGGTTCAGAAATTGTTGAATTTTCGGAGTTTATCATTTTGATAGAAAATTCTAGAATTGGTGGGCCCCACTTGTGGTTGGTGAAGAAATGTGCTGAATTATATTTCAAATGTGGTGGGTGGGAATAGTAGCAGGTAAAGCCATCAGGTTGCAGGTCAAACCTACTAAAATTTTCCTATAAATAGAGGGCTAAGTTAGAATTGAAAATCACACCAGAAACAAGTTTTCTCTCTTTCTCTCTCTAGATTATTGAGTGTATTTTGTGAGTATTTAGATACTTTGAGAGTTTCTATTCATCAGAGCAAGTTTCTTTCAGCCTTATACCGGTATTCCGACCAGAAGTACTGATATCTTGAGGTAAGGGATATTATTTTCTTCTTAAATGATATTATTTTCTTCAATATCATTATGCTGAAATATTGATATAAGTTTTTATCAAATTTGGAACTTTTTGTGTCGGGGTTACTATTCACGTATACGGCACTATTCACGTATACGGTACTATTCACGAATACGGCACTATTCACCGAAAAATAAAATTTTCTCTTTTTGTCCAAGATGTCTATTATGGTTACTATCTTTGATTGTATCCATGTTTTGATCTTTATTTTTGAATTCTGCTTCACAATTGATTATTATGAAGTATTATTGATCTTGGATAAACTGTTATACGAATCCTTAATAATTGTCCTTCTGTCTCACTGGATTCGTTGTCTTTAAGATATTTTTCATCATCCTCAGTCCTAAATGATGATATTACTGAATATCTTTGGCCTGTAGTGCAAAGATGTATGATTACTTGATGAATATCTTTGGCCTGTAGTGCAAAGATGAACAGGTGTTGAGATGAACATGACTGACAGGTGATACAAATGAATATCTTTGGCCTGTAGTGCAAAGATGAATATTTGGATAAAGATGATTATTAATTGATGTTACAGGGATAAAATATTGATGATGGACTTTTAAATCTTAGAAGATAGTAGAATTCTTTCTCTACTTGACTCTTCTAATGGTTTGCTGTTTCCGCTGCAGTTGTTGATCTAAAACTTGTTGTCGATTATATTCTATCAGATTTTTCCCTGTTGAAGACTAACGATAATTTGTTTGTATATTATCTTAGTCATAATATTCTTTACTGGGCTAGTTGAGCTCACCCTTTTCCTTTTTGTTCCATTTTTCTTCTCAGGAGGTGAGAACATAGCAGGATCTAGTCGGGGTATGGAGTGATGGTTCTAGAAAGATGTTTTAGCAGTCCTCACTATTTCTGTAAAATAGTGTTTGAATAATTGTAATGAGGATTTATTTGAGTGTGGATATTGTCTAGAAGACAATATTTGTATTTAAACTCACAGTATGTGTTGTCGTATTTTGCACGACATTTGTATTATTGAAGTTGTAGTTTGCTTTCTGTACCATGTATTTGGCGACTCAGAATGGGTGTTGTATACCTATTTTGGGGGCGTCACAATATGTGTAGCGCACTCAAATCCGGGTCTTTTGAATCTCGAAATGGTGCGTCACGATACATTATCTTTATACATATTCTATAAACTAATGGAGAATTATAAACTTAAATTGTTTACTTCAAATGATTCTACAATATTTCCCAAGCTCTACAACCTTTATCTGAATATATATACTTTTAATAACTCACAAGGTTTACATCGTCAATTTAAGTACGTTATCATAATAGATAAACGTTTATATAAAACTAATTAATCTCCAATTTTGCCTTTGTCGTTGTCCTTCTCTGAGCATTTGGGTTAAACTGAAATATGACCATGATATAGCAAGGTTGAGCAACTACTTTGCTCAGCAAGTATAAATACAATAAAGATATATAATGATTGAAAGAAAGAATAAGCTTTCAAATTTTCAACAATATAATGATTGTGAAAGGGCATGAATCAAATTTCAATACATGAATGATTGACTTAATAAAGCTGAGTGGTCAACAATGATCATGAACAAATACTTTGAAAATGAAGGTGATTAGCCTTTCATACCTGATAAACATATGCAATGTGTACTAAGTGTGAATCAATAATCAAACATGTGAAATAATTGTAAATAATTAAACGACTACCATGCTTGAAACATAATAACTCGAGTTTGAGTTAGAAAACTTGTCTTGACCGTCGATTACCGTTAAGCAGTCTAATTTAATCTCTTATGAAAGTCCTATCATTTAAAAGATTAATCTTTCAATCAGCATAACATAACATGCCTTATAATACTACTACTTTAATAAATTAACTAACATTTAGTCACATAATCAATAATTCATTATCTCATTATCATTACTATCACTCAATCATTATCTTAAAACTTTTGTCTAATATTATTAATCACTTAATAATATTTCATTCACTTCTTAATAATCGCTTAATAATATCTTAATCGTTTACAAATATTATTAACCTTTTAATAATATTTTATTCATTTACAAATATTATTAATTATTTAATAATATTTTAATCATTTAATAATATTTTAATTTAACAATAATATAATATTATTAATCATTTAATAATATTCCACTCATTATCAAATATTATTAATCATTTAATAATATTCTAATTTAACATTAATCTAATTTTATTAATCATTTAATAATATTCTACTCATTATCTAATATTATAAATCATTTAATAATATTTTAATTTAGCATTAATTTAATATTATTAATCATTTAATAATATTTCACTCATTATCTAATATTATTAGTCATTTATTAATAATTTAATTTAACTTTAATCTAATATTATTAATCATTTAATTATATTTAAATTCTAAATATTATTAATTACTTAATAATATTATAATATAATATTAATATAATATTATTAGTCCTTTAATAATATTTTAATCATTTATTAAACTCATAGACAATTAATTTTAATTGTTTACCTTTTACTAAATCATTTATTTAATAAACCTAAAATGTCATAAATATAACATCTCATCAAAAATGACCAGAATAACCTCCATAAAATCTTTAGTCATTTGTCAAAAATTTACATTTTTACTATTTATAACATCACTTAACTTATTTTATCCATTTAGTCATAACTCAATCATTCACATGAAAAATACAAAAACAGTTCCAAAAATTCTAATTTTCTTTGAAACATTAGTTAATATTACCCTTTTGAACATATAATTTTTCTAGAATTTTTCAGTTTCGTTTATTATGCTTAAAATGGCCAAAACAGTTGGATCTTGCAACAATTTTCATGAACTGAGTTTTTGTCCAAAAATTTCGAAATTTTCAGGGGATGTTCCTGTTATGTATATACACTTGCAGTAAAAATTTTATAATTGTTGGAGTTACACACAAAGAGTTATTCAAGTTTACTTTTAAAGTGGTCATTTCTTATAAACTCCATAACTCTCATTATACACATCCAAAAATCACTATCTTTGGATTGGATCTAGCTAACTTGATATACTATCATACCAAAAAAGGCCAAAATTTTAAGAACATCAAAAGTGGCTGAAACAGCCTTCACCAAAAATGGCCACGAACTCATTTGATTTTTTCCCAAATTTTTGTCTGCAGGGAGTGTTTTACGAAAAATGATACCACGGCTGATCCGTTTAACATTTTTGAGTGCTACCACTTGGGTTCATCAGATAACTCATGTATCTAACTCACCTATTTGACGGATCTCAAAAATAAGTTGTAGATTTCAAATGGTGAAGCTTCAAAGTGGACTGATTTTTAGGGTTTTTTGAGCAAGAAAACTATTTTGGTTTTCTTTTGATTTCCAAGCTTTTCAGCACTTAAAATGGTAAGATCTATACATGAAACATCATAAAACATGTAGATATAACGTTCTAGGATTCAAGATCACAAACTCATGATTTGGTTCAACACAACCAAAATAATATACATAAACTTAGTTAGGATTAAGGGTGTAACAGAGTCAAACCGGAGCGAACAGAGAGTTACTCGAATTTGACTCGAAATGAGTACTCGAATTCTGCTCGAATTCAAATTATATTTGAAAAATTCTACTCAGATTCGACTCGACTCGACTCGAATATTTATTACTCGAATTTGATCCGACTCGACTCGTATATTTATTCAAACTACTCACGAGCTTCGAAATTCAAGCTCGAATTCGAGTCTCCACATAATAACTAGTTTTATAATAAATATAATTAAAAATTGAATTTGTTATTTTACTTAAAAATGAAAAAATATATTTATTATTACACTTTACAAATATAAAATCACAATTAAAATTAAAAACAAAACAAAATAATAACTAATTATCCTAATTTGATTTAAATTTGTATATATTATAAGAGAATGTATCGAACATCTAATCGAATATGTATTAGCCGAGTATGTATCAAATCACAATAAAAAATTCGAGTGGTTAAATCTTAAATGAGTCGAGTATAACCTTGCTCAGATTCTACTCATATTTTTATTTGAACTATTTTTAATGCTCAGATTTGGATCATATTTTTAACGAATCCGAGTGATGAGTATGAAATATGTTATATTTTTATTCCTTAATACTTAATCTTTTGTATTTATTTTGTGCCTAAATATACTCATTGTTCTTATATTTTTATTTCAGGTACAATTGAAGGGTTCCGTGATTTTAAAAATAATTCGGAGACAGATGGAGCATTAATGGATCAAGGGAGCTAAAAGTCATGTGGGCCACTTTTCAAGGAATGCTAAACATATCATATCATATGATATAAATCAGGATATGGGCCTTTACATTATAACACATGTTCAGCAATACTATTATTAAGGGTCCTTTACCCTAATATACAACAATTAGAAAGTAATTACAAAAATAAAACATACACAACATAATTACAGAAATAAAACATACACAATATACGTGCTAAAATCACGTATAATTAACTCCTACACGTCAGTTATCGAATTTCATCTTTTCAATTAACCGTCCTAAAATCATGCAACTTTGAAATCGGAACACAGATCAACGACGGAGAAGACGCAGAAATCTGTCGCGACTCTCAAATCAGAGAAGACGAATCACTTTGTCACGACGAAACTCTGAAATCTTAAATAGCATACAGCATCAACAACTTCTTCAAGTTCAGTAACCGTAAACTTACGACAACTGATTGTTTATTACAATATCAACAGCCCGTTCGATACAAATTTGAATATTGAGGTGTGTGAATTTAAAAGTTATATGCATATACTACCTATGGATACTACAAATTTATATATTGGTTACCTTTCTTACGTTTTCGCAGTAAAAAATGGTCACAAAGTAAGAATACGGAATGTTTTGATTCCAAAATGCATTTGAACATATGTTTTATATTACGGTTACTAAGTATATATAAATTGGTTACTGTTTATTATAAATTTGCTTGATGAATAATGTTTACTTGATTGTTTTAAATTTTTAATTGAGTTCTACTGACTTTTTTTTATATTAATGGTTACCTTCATGCAACATTGGTTACCTTCATGCAACATGTTGTTTACTGTCTAATGCTTCCTTGGTTATTGTGTAGCATTATGCTGTATTGATTACTGCATAATATTACTGACTAATTATGAATTGGTTACAGACTAATGCTTAATTGATTACTGTTTAATATTATATTGGTTACTGTCTAACTTTGGTTTGTGAGGTTACTGTCTAAACCCCTTATATTTTTCTGAATTGGTTACTGTTTAACATTATATTGGTTACTGACTAATGATGAATAAGTTACTGTCTAATGCTGGTTTGGTTACTGCATAATGGTACTAACTAATGCTGCATTGGTTACTAACTAATAATGACTTGTTTAATGTGTATCATTATATTGGTTACTGACTAATGCTGACTTTGTTACTGTGTAACATTATAATGGTTACTGACTTGGTTGCTGTTTAAGATTATAATGGTAACCAAACAAATATTACTGACTAATGCAGACTTGGTTATTAAAAAATGCTGACTTGGTTACTGTCTAATGCTGAGTTGGTTACTGTTTAACATTATATTGGATACTGTCTAACTATGAATATGTTACTGTCTACTGCTGGATTGGTTAATGCATAATGGTACTAACTAATGTTGCATTCGTTACTGACTAATAATGACTTGGTTACTGTGTATCATTGCATTGGTTACTAACTAATTCTGAATTTGTTACTGTGTAACATTATAATGGTTACTGATGAAGACTTGGTTACTGACTAAGGCTGACTTGGTTACTGTTTAGCATTATATTGGTTACCGGCTAACATTGAGTTGGTTACTTACCAATACTTATTCTGTTGATAGACAATGGAGATAATTCCAGTTGTACTTTATTTCAACGGCACATGGGCTGATAGTAACCAATACACCAAATTTGAAGTTATCGGCGTACTAGTTCGTTCAAAGAAATGCTAAACAAAATATGCAGTGCATTACGGCTAGACACAAACGCAACAACATTGTCAATCAAATTTCAAATTAGAAGCGACAGTCCACCGATCAATATATCAGATGAAGCAACTTTACAATTCCTTCTGGAAATGAGTAAAAAATCTGATGAACAAGGTAAATTCCCACTGATTGTGGATATTGAACACAGAATGGGATGCACAACAATCTTGCATAACTTAACAAATGTAGAAGAATCTACAATTCACGATGTAATGCCAATCAGATCAACACAAGGGAATTCAGCATTAGTTCCACTAGCATGTCAAGAATGCCAATTTGGAATGCAATATGCTGATCAGCTTGTAAGGGAAATTATTGAACAACAACGAGACAGATAACATGACAAATCATACGCAGAAGAACGATATGATGATGTAATATCGAATCCGAATGAACGTGAAATAAAATTACATCAAACCTACAAAGACAAAAAAATCCTATCACAAGCTATGAGGCTGCATTTAATCAGGAAAAACAGACAACACAAAGTCCAACGAACAAGTTATAGAGACTTTGTGCTTGTGTGCGTATACGATGAAAATTACAAATGGAAGATGAGAGCATCAAGTTTTCAAAAAACCAGTATGTTCAAGGTGAGAGAATTCAATGACATCCACACTTGTTCGATCAATGTATTGTTGGGAGACGACAGACAGGCAAATAGTGAGTTGGTCAGTGAATGCATAATGCAAATATTAACAAATTTGAAGAAAATATACACACCAACTGATATTGTAGAAGACATGATGTCAGAATATAATGTGTCTATCTCTTACCAAAAAGCATGGAGATCGAAGGAGAAAGCGTTGGAAAAGGTGAGAGGAAATCCACACGATTACTCACTCATCCCATCATGGTTACACATGCTGAAGAAAACAAATCCAGGTAACACTTTAAAACATTTTATTGGTTTTACAGCATTAGACAGTAACCAATATGATGTTCCACAGTAACCAAGATATCATTACATAGTAGAAGGTTACCAATGTAAATTGTTTACTGATTAATGTTGTATTGGTTACCTTCATGCAACATGCTGGTTATTGTCTAATGCATTGGTTACCAAACATGTGGTTACCAAGTATTAGTCAGTAATATTATGCAGTAACCAAAATAGCATTAGTCAGTAACCAATTAAGCATTATACAGTAAATAACAAAATATTACACAGTAACCAATACACCTTTAGACAGTATAACTGTTAGTATGCATGTTTAGTTATTAAATCTTTAGACCATTTATATACGGTTATTATACATGTTTGGTTTCCTTAATACGCATGTTTAGTTACTAAATGCAATATACAAGTTGTATACCATTAACCACATGAACTATTACCGATTACTAGTGATTTGGATACTGTATACTACTTGTAATTCTAATGATAATGTTGATTTTCATATCAGGTTCCGTCACAGCCCTTGAGTTAGAAACAAATGGTCGTTTCAAGTATCTATTCTTTGCCATTGGAGTATCTATTCTTTGCCATTGGAGCATCCATTCAAGCATGGCACCATTATTTTCCAATCATTGTAATTGATGGCACGTTTATACAATTAACTTACGGGGGGACACTACTGATAGCAAGCACACAAGATGCAAACCGAAACATTATTCCGATTGCTTTTTCAGTTGTTGATAGCAAAAATGAATTGTCTTGGAGATGGTTTTTCGTAAATTTGAGAATTGCTTGTGGAGTTAGGGAAGGTCAATGTATTGTTTCAGACAAGTATGAAGCCATTATATAAGGACTGAATTTTATGTTTTCGGATATCATGCATGGTTCCTGCACATATCATATACTGAAAAACATAAAAAACAAATTCAAAAAGAAAGGAGAAGAAGTTAAACAGGCTTACAACAGGGCTTGTAGAGCTTACACTGTTGAACAATTCAACAAACACATGGCTGAACTTGATGCCATTGATCCTCGAATAAGGACATATCTGGAGGAAGAGGTCAAGTTGGATAGGTGCACCAGGCTCCATGGGACTGTAAGCAGGTACTCAACAATGACTTCAAACACCGCCAAATCTATTAACAATGCAATCAAGTTTATTAGGGATCTTCCAGTTGCGTCAATGATTGAATGCCTACGTTGTCTGGTTCAAAGATGGTATTTCACAAACAAACAAGCAGCCATATCAACATTCATAACACTTTCCACAACAGCTGAGAGAAGGCTGCGATCTAATATCTTTAAATCAAAGTTACTTAAGGTAATTAATAGTTGATTTGAATTATTGCATCCTAATTTGCATTTGCAATTTACTGACTATCACTAACTTGGTTACTTACTAATGCTAACTTAGTTACTGTGCAACATTATATTGTTTACTGAATATTGCTGACTTGGTTACTGTGTAACCATATAATGGTTGCTGGCTATTGCTGAGTTGGTTACTGTGTAACATTATATTAACTAACAGTGACTTGGTCACTGTATATTTGGCATGCAACTGTTAATCTGATTGTATACATTGGGTGTTGTAGGTTGAGACATCAAACTTAGTGATTTTCACTGTTTACGATGTCTCTAAACAGTATATTGTGGACATCGAACAAAAGACATCCACATGCCTTAAATTTCAGTACCATGAGATGCCTTGTCCGCACGCTGCTGCTGTTATGAGCAAGAGAAATTTGAGCTGTTATGATTTTTGCTCAAGAAATTACACTAAAGCAACTTTGGTCGAGACATATTCAACTTCCATCATGCCATTAGATGACAAAGAAAACTGGGATGTATCAGAAGAAGTAAGAAACATATGTATAAAACCACCCAACACAAGAAGACCAGCAGGAAGACCAAAAAAAGGGAGGTACAAACACGGATCTGAAATCAAAATTCAAAACAAATGCAGCAGGTGCCAAGAAAAAGGACACAACAGGAAAACATGCAATAATTCCTCGGTTTTAAGACCACTAAAAAGGGTCTGATATAGTGCAGTTAAATTAAGAGAGTAAACACATGAATGTATTATTGTTTACTTTGAGTAACCATTAACCACTTCGTTGGTAACATTTTTGATTGTGTATAGTAACCAAATTTGTTATTCATTTATATATTGATTTCTGATTTCAATATAACATTAACTATAACAGTTACCAAAAAAATACATAACAGTAACCATAACAGTTTTTAATGGTAACCATAAAAGCTTGTAACTATCAAAACATTATCAGGTTACTATCAGTCTCATATCCCTCCAACAGTTTTTAATTGTAAGCATGTATAATAAGCATCCATCTCAGACAAGCATTTATAGTATACAAATAATTACATAAAAGTAACCATAACAATTTATAATGGTAACCACATAATTACATAATAGTAACCATAACATTAACCACCTAATAACATAACAGTAACCATACCAGATTTTAATGTAAACCAAATAATTACATAACAGTAACCATAACAATGTTTAATGGTACCCAAATAATTCAATAACAGTAACCATCACAGTAGCCACCTAATTTTATAACAGTAACCATACCAGTTTTTAATGGTAACCACAACATAAACAACCTGTATATCCAGCAACCTGTAATGAAAAGGGTATTGAAGTTTATGAAACCCATGTATACTCACACATGTACACTTAACAGATGATATATGTATACCGTTGAATCCCCATCTGTGCAAAATTTTCAACATCAGTGTATACAGTTGAATACAGTTGAATCCCCATCTGTGCAAAATACATAACAGTAACAATAACAGTTTGTAATTGTAACCATACAAGCTTGTAACTATCAAAACTTTATCTGGTTACTATCAGTCTCATATCCCTCCAACAATTTTTAATTGTAAGCATGTATAATAAGCAACCATCTCAGACAAGCATTTATAGTATACAGATAATTAAATAACAGTAACCATAAAAATTTATAATGGTAACCACATAATTACATAACAGTAACCATAACATTAATCACGTAATAACATAACAGTAACCATACCAGTTTTTAATGTAAACCAAATAATTACATAACAGTAACCATAACAATGTTTAATGGTACCCAAATAATTACATAATAGTAACCATCACAGTAACCACCTAATTTCATAACAGTAACCTTACCAGTTTTTAATGGTAACCACAACATAAACAACCTGTATATCCAGCAACCTGTAATGAAAAGGGTATTGAAGTTTATGAAACCCATGTATACTCACACATGTACACTTAACAGATGATATATGTCCTAATACAATCTTGTAACTCTCTAGTTACTATCAAATCATTATCTGGTTACCCCTTTATACATGATTGGTTACCAACTGTATATTTCAAAAAAATTGAACAAACACAACTTAAAAAGAAACAAAATACCAACCAACAAACAATATCTCTTTCATTAATGCTAATATAATCAAATATGTAATCCCATCTACATAAGATCCAATGAACATCACAAAATCATAAACCATACACAAATGTTGTGTATAACACCAAAACTTAAAAAAAATACACACCACAATAAATAAATACAAAACAACTAAATCCGAACTAAATAAAATCTGGAACAAATCTTCCTGGAAATTCTCTATCAGTATCATAACCCTCTAACTGTTTGTTCCTTGCATGCATATATAGGTTTGTGCATAACTTCTTCCGATACTGCGTAATGGGGAAAGGAATAGGAATCTGATCAAACTTCTGATGAATGACATGCTCAGCGAAACAAATTGTGAACATCCCACAATCACTGTAACAACAAACAAAATATAACAAAAATCAAAAATAAAATCAACCTATATGTAATAAGTAAAAAAATGTACACAATTTAACCTTTACCCCTCGACTTGTTTAGGAACCGCCCCTGCAAATTCCAACTCAATTATATCATCGTCCTCCTTGTTGCGATACGGTTCACTGCTGAAGTCAATGTCAGACCTATCCTTCCAAAAACCACACTTGCGCAGTAAAGTGGGAAGAATGAAGATGTACGGCTCACAAACATCCGATATTTTAGTTTGCATGGATTTCCTTTTTGGTGTTAGAGAATTATAAACAGTTAGACACCTACGATGCACATCAAAAGTCAACAACAACCAATGGTCCGGTGATGACATATGAATGGGGAACAACACATAGTCAACGTTCCTCCATGGTGTGTTGACATCCATAAACAACCCATGTATGTATTCAGCAACATCACCCTCCCCAGACAGAACAATTTTATCCAGATTCTTTTTGTATACTCCTCATAAAGAGAGGTGATCTTGCTATGAAACCAACAATCTGTGGTCGTTACCCTTATAGGAACAGTTTCGGAATGTCTTGTCAGTTTACGGAAATAATACAACGCAACATTGATGTGCTGAACCAAAAAAAAATTAATAGGATATTAACAGTTGCTGGAAAATGCAAGTATGTAATGAATGTAACTAAATAATGTAAACATAACTACAAAAACATAATTTTTAAAAAAATACTCACATCGTCGTCTAACCACTGCCCAGGAATCTTTAATTTATAGAACCACATTTTCGATGATATTGCGATAGATCCAAATACAAAAGAAAGCATGATAATATCGTTCTTTCCGGGAAATTTGTCCGTCCTTCAGTATAAGAGCATAATATTAGTATACATGCTAACATTTATTTAATGGTAACAACACCATTTATTTAATATTAATATTTATTTAATATTTGATATTATGCAATAACCAAAACAGCATTAGTCAATAACCAATTAAGCATTATACAGTAACCAATTTAATGTTACACAATAACCAATACAGCATTAGACAGTAAACAATAGATCATTAGGTAGTAACCAAAACATCATTATACAGTATAATGTTGCCCAGTAACCAATACAGCATACCAAAATCAGTAAACTAATCAACAACTTAATATGTTCAATATGTTCAATAATTAACATACTAATCAACAACTTAATTTTAAACATTAACCTGGTAACCAACAAAATTTAAAATCATAACCATAATCAAATACTAACCAAAACATAAACTAATAGTAACCAGAATATAAAATAGCAGTAACCAGAATATAACATTTATTTAATAGTAACCACAACATTTATTTAAAAGTTGAATATTTATTTAATATTTAATATTATGCAGTAACCAACACATCATTAGTCAATAACCAATTAAGAATTATACAGTAACCAGTATAATGTTACACAATAATCAATACATCATTAGACAGTAACCAATACATCATTAGACAGAATAATGTTTCCCAGTAACCAGTACATCATACCAAAATCAATAAACTAATCAACAACTTAATATGTTCAATATGTTCAATAATTAACATACTCATCAACAACTTAATTTTAAACATTAACCTAGTAACCAAACCATAATCAAATAGTAACTAATATATAACTAATAGGTAACCAAAACATAATCTAATAGTAACCATAATATAAAATAATATTAACTATAACATTTATTTAATATTAACCATATCTTACTACAATAATACAAACTTATTTGTTTAATACAAAACAATAGCATTGTTAACAACAAAAAATAAACCTTTTTCTGTTGTTTAATCCAATTTTAAACCATTGTTCAAACAATGCCTCTTCAAATTTTGAGAGCATATCCATGCATGATTTGGGGAATGCATTTAGACGTGCAAGTGTTTGACTAGCACCCACTACAGTAGATGATGAACCAGCCGATCCGAACGCTGCTGTATATGGAGACCGCAAAATGGCACTCTTTGCAGGTTCACGTACAGGTCTACCACCGGCTTTGTGGACACTCTTCTCCAACTCATCACACTTAGCTATGTCTTGTGTGGTCAAAAGCATATAATCAAGAGCATACCTGCTTGCTGCCTCACCTTTCTTCCTCTTTTTCAATTAACATAAAAAGGTAATATATACGATTAGATTTTCAATCCAAAAACATGCAATTAACTAATATATGCAATAACAAACTGACTGTACAACAGCCAACAAATTAAAATGAACATGTTATATTAGTAACCTGAATAACATAAACTAGTAACCAAATCATAATATAATAGTAGCCAAATCACAATATAATGGTAATCAAAACATAATATAATAGTAACCAAATCACAATATAATGGTAACCAAAACATATATACAATTTAAAAAAAATAATGGCACATAATTATAACACTAACCTTATCAGCATCATACACAACAATCTCTTTTCCAATACATTGGCTTAATATGTCAAAAGACGGCATGTCATTATTATTGTCAATCTGTGCAAAATAAAGAACCATTTAATCATTAAAACAAAAGACAAATATCACATAACAAAACAAACAAATATGTCTAACCTTGACATTTTCTTTGTCATCGCTATTTTTTATTTCATCAGGTTCTTCAACCGTAACAGCACGTTTAACTTCATTAGCAATTTCAATTACATTCACATCCTTCTTCTCAACGAATATTAACACATCATCACCATCATTATTCTTAATCAGATTTGAACCATCATCAACACGTTCAACTTCATTACCAAATTCAATTTCATTCCCACCCTTCTTCTCAACGTCATTCAACACATCATCACCATCATTATTCTTATTCACTTTTGAACCAGCATCAACATCCTCATCAACATGGTGCTCCTCCACCATGACATCAGCATCCTCATCAACAGCTTCATCACCTTCACAACCTTCATCACCTTCATCAACTTCATCATCATCATCATCATAATATCATCATTATCATCACCAACATTGTCAGAATCATCATCAGAATCACCATCAACCTTTTTGTCCCCCACGTCTTTGATCGCGCGTAACTCATCTCTAATAATGGACCTAAGGTCCCTACATAACTGGACATGTAAAAGCTGCATTTCATCTTTAATATCAGTTCGTAACTTTTCAAATTCTTTCTTCAATTCAGAAACTTTCTTCTCTAACGGCCTAAACCGTGCATCAATTGCCTCTTTCACAACAGATATATCAACACCAATGTTGTCAGCCTTCACTTTTTTTTCTACTTTCTTGTCACCATCCTTCCCATTAAAAATGTGAAAACCGCCCAAATCAAGCCGATCCTTCTCCTCGGCCGTGGGAATCAAACTGTTTATCCTCAACTGAAAAATAATAAGTACACTTTAGTATATCATCTAACAAACAATGTACAATTACAGTGAAATAAACAGTAAATAAAGAATCATAAAACATAATCAGTAACCAAATACATATATATAGGTAACCAAATGTATAATAAGTAGTAACCAACTAAATGTATAAAGGTAACCAAATATGTATATTCGAGTAACCAACAACATTGTTATTAGTAACCTGAATGTAATCTAATCAGTAGCCGTATGTGAATATTCAAGTAACCAAAAATATTGTTATTATTAACATGCATATAAAATAATCAGTAACCAAACGTGTATATAAAGGTAACTAACTACTTTGTTGATAGTAAACTTCACATAATATTTTCATTTACCAAGTATATAACTAAATGTAACCAAATTACATTATTAGTAGTAAAACAACATACCTGTCCGGAACAAAAAACTAAATCATTCAACTTGTCATTTGAAAGGGTCTTCATTAACTCCTTCCATCTGAATAAACGGACATCCGACGGATGCTCATCATTGCATATACCCCGAGTTTTGAATGTCGGAATAGTGTCAAACATAAAAACTTGGAATACATAAGGAATCCCATTCAACTTGTACAATTTGGTGTAATGATCCATGTAAAAATTGTATGTTGAAACACCATTCTTTCCTTTCCTAAAACACCCCTTCAAAGCATTACATAAAGAGTACTTTGTCATCTCAAACGCGACTTTCTCCCAAGGAAAACTACTAACATCACCATAACACAAAAAATTAACCATTGCTCCATCCAAGTAATTTTCAGAAACTGTGCACATAATGAAATTAAAGACCAAAAAAATCATTGACATCTTTATAGCCTCATCATCATCATCAAAAACTGCCTTCCTATATACCCTACCTATACTACTACGTGTCATAGCTTCGTCCTCAAAAAACTTACCAATAAGCATACTCTTCATACCTTTATATGCAGTTATATCATCCTCACCTTGCCATCTTAACCCAGATATCAGACAAAACTCAGGGAAACCAAACCTGACCCTTTTTTCCCCGAACAAAAACCACATTTCACCGTCATCCCTCTGGTGAACCTCCCTTACAAGAGCGTGGTGAATAATCTGGGAATACATTTGGTGCTCACCAAACTCCAAAAAATTCCCAAAACATGTTGCCTTAAACTTATCCAGCTGACTCTGATTCAATTTATTTGCAATAATGCTGGGAACTTCCATGTCGCACCAATATAAAACTTTTCCATTGAATTTTCTGTTGCATTCCTCATAGTAAAGATCCCATAACTGCAAGTAAACAAAATCAGATTTATAAAGTTAACCAACCAGTCATATGATAGTAACCAAAATAACATAGACAAGTAACCAATATAGCTTTAGTCAGTAACTAAGACATCATTAATCGGTAACCAATTCAGTATTAGATAGTAACCAAGACAGCATTACACAATATAATGGTTAGACAGAAACCAATAAAGCATTAGACAGTAACCAAGACATCATTATACAGTAAACAACATGTTACAAGAAGGTAACCAATGTAAATTGGTTACTGATTAATGTTGTCTTGGTTATCTTCATGCAACATGCTGGTTACTGTCTAATACATTGGTTACCAACCATGTGGTTACCAATCATTAGTTAAAAATATTATGCAGTAACCCAAACAACATTAGTCAGTAACCCATACAGCATTATACAGTAACCAATACAATGTTGCACAGTAACTAATACAGCTTTAGACAATATATTGGTTAGACAGTAACCAAGACATAATTAGACAGTAACCAAGACATCATTAGACAGTAACCAGCATGATATATGAAGGTAACCAATGTAAATTATTTACTGATTTATGCTGTTTTGGTTACCTTCATGCAACATACTGGTTATTGTCTAATGCATTGGTTACCAATCATGTGGTTACCAAGCATTAATCATTAATATTATGCAGTAACCAAAACAGTAATTAGTCAGTAACCAATTAAGCATTATACAGCAACCAATATAATGTTACACAGTAACCAATATAACCTTCGACAGTAACCAACACAGCATTAGACAGTAATCAAAACAGCATTAGACAGTAACCAAAACAGCATTAGACATTATAATGTAGCCCAATAACCAATATAACATACCAAAATCTAACACCAAACATTTATATGATCGTAACAATAACAAAATTTAAATTAACACACCTTTAAAATTCTTTGAGTTGGAATTATCTTCTGGATAAGCACTTGAGCTTCATTCTTAACAGGGACATCAAAATCAGAATCTAATTACACTTCAAAATGTTTGATATCACTATGTATCACCAAACTACTCTCATTCTTACTCGATTTATTACCTACATCCTTCCCCTTTCCCTTTCCCTTTCCCTTTCCCTTTCCCTTCCCCTTCCCTTTGCTCTCCACAACAAACTTATTCAAGTTCTTAATAGAATCACACTCCACGATCCTTTTTCTCTTTCCATCCTTCTTCCTTGTATCAACCATTCTATACAAAACATAAAAATAACACAAACCAAAACAATGAATACTCCATTCTGTTAGTAAATTACTTTAATATATAATACATTAAACTATTAAAAAAATACTCACTTGAAGCAATAATAAACAACGGAGTCGATCAATGGAGAAAAATAACTGAACTAAACCAGACTGCAACAGCGAGTAACAACGACAATGACGAACCACTAACGAATATGGCGAACAACTAACGACGATAATAACGAGAAAAGATCACGAATGAACAGATGAGATGAAGAACGAACAGATAAAATCACCAGAAACAATCGATAGAGATGAAGAACAAACGAACAGAGGAGAGAAACAAGGGTTTCAGTATGCATAATGGTCCCAAACAAATGATAGGCGGTTATCACGCAATTCAAAAAAACAAGCTTTTGCCATGTCAGCCAATTAATATTAACTCCTTATATTTAAGGACTCCTAATATAATTTGTATTGTAAATATATATTATAAAGTATCATATTTTTTTAATTATTTTATAAATGTATGATTTTGTAATTACTTTTATAAATGTATTATAATATGTAATTGTTCCTATTATTAATATATGTTAGGCCATCTTACGTGGGGATATGCAAAGGAGTATGAAAAGGGCAGCATGAATGGGACGTGAATCACAAGTCAGGATTAATGGTGACGTGGGCCGCGGAGTTTTATTCCAATTCACCCATTCTAATTCCCATATCAACTAAAGTATATTGATCTCCAAAGTCAACACGGAATCAGCTTGGTTTTACGCGACAATTTAATTTCCAAATGCAGAATGGAAAATCTGGCACACGGCAAATTGGGGGATTTAATTCCAATTTTAAATCTGATTTTTGAATTCTAGAAAATAAGTTTTTATAATTTTATTGTAATTAGGATTTTTTTTCCGAATTAGATTTTATTTCTTTATAAAAATTAGTGTGCTTTGTAATTCCTTTTAGGATTTGGATTTCTACCTCCTATAGAATTTAGGACTTTGTCTAGCACTATAAATAGAGGATGAGAGTCAGGAATTTATTTATTCAATTATCAACTATGATCTATTGGAGTGCAGACTCAAGAGCATGTCATGCTAGTTCTTTTTATTCAGTTCTAAAGGGAGGTGAATCCTTGTTATAAGTAATTGATTAATTGAGTATTATTATTTATTCCTTCTTGTGTGAAATTTCTTCTGATAATCTGTTTTCATTGATTGCATGCTAATTGATTTAATTAATTTGATATGGCCAATTGAATTAGTTTGATCATTATCATATGCTAGATTAAGATTGGTATTACGTGTAATTGATATCTATCTTCATCATAAGTAGCAACTTGGTAATAATAATTGTGGACAAGCTTTTATTTATTGTTAAGATTATCAGAAAATAAGTTAAACAAATCGAACTTATGTGTTTGTTGCTTGAACTAGCCTAATTCTCTATTTCTTAATGCTTCAATTATATTAAATCTAGAGAGTTTGTTCTAGGTTGTATGCTAGTTAGAATCTGGTGGAGAGCTTGTTTCATACAGTGATAATCTAAGGAGAATTTCGGATAGCAAAGATTATTATTATCTAGGGCTAATAGTTTCATTGAAGGAAAAATAATAATAACTTGATTAATTGATTGTTGTACTTGGTGAAACTGAACTGTAGAACTGAAGTTTTTACATATTTGGTTAATTTCATCATTAATTCTTGTTCTCTTAGTTTAAAAATAATTTTCAAAAAATCCCATCTTTATTTTCTGTTAAAATAATAGAATAATTCTAAAATAACTTAATTTACTCTCTGTGGGATCGATCCTTACTTGATACTATGCTAATTATTATAAATTGTGAAGTGAAAGTGATGTTAATTTAGGAGTGTCAATGAAAGCTCCCACCGAGTCTCGCTCGTATTTTTTCGAGTCGAGCCCGAATCGAGCCCAAACTGTGTTAGCTCGTTTACAGCCTTAGTTAGGATTTAACCTTGATTTCTTTTGGGTTTTTCTTCTTCTTCTTCTTCCACAAAGTAATTTGATGAAATATGGAAGAAAACTTTCTCCTTTCCTCCTCTTAATGGGGTGGCAACGCCTCATGGTTCTCTCTCTCTCTTATTTCTTTTTCCTTATCTCTCTAATATTTTCTCTTTCTATCTTTTGTTTTTCTTTCGCTAGCTTTCTTAGTTTACTTGGGAAAAATAAAGAAAACTTTTCTTGTAAAATAAAAGAAAGCAGTTTATAGTTGGGAAATTATATACATATAGTTTCTATATCTATACATAATCTCCCAACTTCTCTCTCATATATCTCATCTTTTCTCACCTCTTTGCTTGCAAATCTATACGAGTAATAAGACTAAATGAAATTGTGATACATAAGCACATAAGAGATTTGAAAGGATTTTGCCCATGTGATTAATTCCCCATTGAAGGGGTTAGATTCATCTCCCCCAAAATAGCCCCCTTTTGATTTATTTTTATTGCTTAATTTGCTGAGAAAAATGACTACAAAGTCCCTTAACAAATGGGCTAAAAATTGGGCCACTTAATTTAATGTTTGGGCTTTTAAAATAATTAGTTTGGGCAATGTAAAATAGCATGGTCCAATACCTAAATTTTATCTCACCCTAATTATTTAATTAGGGTTTCTATTACACTCATTTTAGAATTTAGATAATTACTCATGTACATTTAATTTTTATAACCCCATTAGACTTGCTTTGATTAAGTTATAAAAATTAATTAGTTGAGAGGTATAAAATAAATCTCTTAGGCAAATTTACTAGTATGTAATTTAAATACTAAAAATCTCAAATAATAATAACCCTTAGGTTAATTAATTCTTATACCTAATATATAAAAATTAGGTTATAAGGCTTCCAATTTGTAGGAATTCAAGACCAAGGGCAAAATGGTCTTTAACCATTACTAGGGAAGGGAAAAATGGTCTTTAAGTCATCTCAAGGAAATTTTCTAGAAATTTCTTCATAGGACATATTGGTCATAATCAATTTTCTTTAAGGACAAAATTGTTATCTAACTATAATTAGGAAATTTCCTTCTAGGATGCCATGGTCATTACCAAATTTCTCTTGGGACAAAATAGTCACTTCTCCATTACTAGGAAACTTCCTAACAATTTCCTTCCTAGGGCACAAAAGTCATTAACAATTTTCTTTTGGGCTAAATAGTTATTTCCCCACTTTTAGGAAATTTCCTAACCATCATCACCAATTATCACACCCTAATAGGGCCCACCATCCTTGACTTCTCCTAATTTAATATTTTTGGGTTCTATTAAATTATTATTTAAGGCATATTCTTAGTATATTCTCGGAAAATTCTTTATTCCTTAGCATATTCCTTAAGATATTTTCTTAAGTTTCAAATTTTAGGTTGTCAACCCTAAGGTTTTCCTCACTTCCATATTTTATTAAATTAGCAAAATGACCATTTTGCCCTTTCGTACAATTGATTATGGTTTAATTCCCGAGCTATGTCGGTAACCCGATTTCTTTTTTATTTCTCTTTATATAATAAATATATACACATATTTATAATATATGTACCTATTAAATTCCATACATATTCTTTATAAGTCACAAAGTAACATGGATAAATAATTAATGTGACCTAATATTCTTATATGATTAATTTAATTAATCATTTCTCTTATTAAAATATATATAGCGCATCACTAAATATATGTACATATACATATATACATTCACTTTATCCTTATAATATCTCTTTATTGAAATTTATTTTCTTAATAAATTTTCCACATATGTCACTATAAAAATTTCTTACATAATCTCTTTCATCGATTAATTTATTTAAATTTAAAGGTACCATAATACCTTATTCTTAATATACATTTAAGAACACATATAAATCCATTCTAGGGTTTTGAATTTTCGTAACCCATATTTTCTCATTTCTTTCATTCACATTTAATTTCTTTGCATTGCTTAAAAATTTCAAACAATATAGGGTTTTCTCAATTTTTTTAATTATTCCTCAATTTCAAGTTGTGGGCAAGAAAATCGTACCTTGCTAGGGTTAGGATTTTGTATTGGCTGAGGATGAGAGAAATCCACGAAGAGTACGGAATTGATTGATGAATTAAAGAGGGGAAAGACTAGGTGAGCGATTACTCCAACGACACGTGACAGAACTCCTAGAATCCAAGAACTTTGTTAGGGGTAGCACGGATTCAGAGAGCCTTCTTGAGTGCTTCGGGTTGAGAGAGAATCTCCAAGTCTTTTAGTCTTCCAAAATGTCCAAGAGTTCAAAGTGAGGTCCCCTTCCCAATGGAGTGGAAAGGGGTATTTATAGGGTTTTCTGAAGAATGGTCATGTGCTAGGCACATGATCTCGAAGAAATTCCAATTTTACCCTTAGTCATCAAGTAATGCCCAGATCGTCCTGCCCTTCTAGCCACTAATCTAATCCCTCAATCAATTCCCAAAATGAGTCGCCTCCACGTATCTTCTGCCTCGGGACACGTGAAAGATTCTCTCAGGTCTTGCCTCTTTATTTTCAGCTCTTCCGTCTTTTCATTTGATCATAATGTGAACCTTAATTTATGCATTTAATTCAATTAGGTCAAGTGAACCCTAATTTGCACTTGGGCCACATTTGCCCCCTGCACGAGGGTCGCGTCTCTGGAGTGACGATCGTGCAAAATACTTTAACTTCGTGAATCCTGCTTCAAATTTCTAAAGAATTCGCGGAGCTCAATCTTGCAAGTCTTGAAAACAAAAAATCCTTGGAGAGGGGACTCCTAGGAGAGCTCTCCCAAGATATCTTGAAAATTAATCTTCCCCAAATCCTGCTCAATCTTTGTTTCCTTAATTATATATATATATATATATATATATATATATATATATATATATATATATATATTACTAAGTAAATAAAATCTTATTTTATTTTGAAAAATAAAATAAAATCTTTCTTTATATAAAATCAAATCATTCATATTATTTTTGGAAACAAAATTAAATCATTTCTATTTAGGAATATAATATGTGTTTGTATAATATATATTTATTAGTTTATATATATATATATTACACTGACTAGTGATTAACGGTAATAAAAAAAGTTAGCTATGTTTCATATTTGACCCATAAATTGAGGTTGCGATAATATATAACTATCCCTCATCTTCAGCTTATTAGAAATATTTTGATAGGGGATGCCCTAATCTCTAATTTTCAGTGGAGTATCAATCTTTTTATGGAGCAGTGGTGTGACAACCCGAAAATTTAGAAAATCTTAAATGATTAAATTAAAAGTTAGACTTTAAAACCTATAGTGGATATAGATGATTTATTTAAAATTTTTAAGAAAAATCAATACAATTTAATAATTGAAAGAGATTATGTAATAATATATATGTCAGGCCATATGAAGAAGGCCTATTGAATGTAGCAAACCGTATAAAGAGGTTTAATAGACATTAAATTAAATGTCTAGTCTAATTTATGAATATATAAATTATTTTATGAATTATGAAGAATATGCACGTTTACGTAATATGGTAAATATATTAAATTATATTTGCTATATGTAAATAAATTGATATAAACAATTTATCATGTGAGAAAATAAAATTATAAATTATTTTCTATATGTGATGTGTACATGTTTAGTGTAACTTGTAATTGGGAATTAATAAATATTATATATATATATATATATGTATATATATATATATATTACATATAAAATTATAAATTATTTTCTATATGTGATGTGTACATGTTTAGTGTAACTTGTAATTGGGAATTAATAAATATTATATATATATATATATATATATATATATATATATGTATATATATATATATATTACATATATATTACGTGAGGAAATAAATTGTTGGGGAACAATTTGCGTAATGAAGAAAAAAGAGACTGTTTAAGCATATAATATTTATATATACTTTACCCAAGAGTATTAGAATAAATTCTTATATAAAATTATTTTTTTATAAAGGAAATATATTAGATTTATCGTAATATCTTAAGGAAGTAAATAAATTCTTAATTGAATTTATGATAACGAGTTAAGGATATTATATTATAATATCTTGGGTATGTAAATAATTGTATTTACATAAGAAATTATGTGTAGCATATTTATTTTGAAATTATAAAATAAATATGTAATTTAAGTATGTTATGTTATGTTTTATAATTTATATATCAAAGATGAGTTATATAAATTATATGATTTCATGAGGGTAAAATAGTTTAAGGAGAATTATGTAGTAACTTATTTAATTAAATTAAGTTACTAAGGTTGGGTAATTAAATTACTTAACAAAAGTATTAAATGAGTAATTGAATTAATTAGTTAACCAATCTAATAAAGCAATAAATAAATAAATAAAATTTGATGCAAGGAGGGAGTATAGCCGGCTCATTTATGGAGAAATGAGCACATGTTTTTTTTTTGTACAAGAGTTGTTGAACAACTCTTCCACCAACTCCCCACCTACTCTCTCTCTCTCTCTCACTCTCCTAAGTTGGTCATTCTATCTAAAGAAACGAAGCATTTTCTTTTCTTAGTTATTCTCAAAACTTTCCCCCCGGCAATTATAGAGAAATAGAGAGAGAAAGGGAGGTTGCCAAAGAAAGAGAAAGAAAGAAAAATATAGAAAGAGTATTAGAGTGAGAGAGGATCGTGGGGTTATGGAAGGAAGAAGGGAAGAAGCCCGAGCTCATGCCACCCCACTTCATCTCATGGAAGAAGAAAGAAAAAGAAATCAAGAAGGAAGAAAGGTATAAAAATCAAACTCTAAATATTTAGTTTATGTATTTTATTTGATTTTGATTTTGTTTTTGATGAAATATCAAGCTATGTTTCTTGAACTCTAAAACCATAGATCTACATGTTTTATGGTGTTTTATCTATGGATCTATCTATTGGGGGTGTTAAAAAGCTTAAACAAAGAGAGAAAAGAAACACTAGAAAACTGCTGCCCTAAAAAGGGAAATTTCGGGGTTAGTTAGATGTTCCAAAAAATTCTGGGTTTTTGGTATGTTGTAGTACACTGAATAAGCTTTCCATAGACTCTGGAACGGACTAAATCCGACTTCGGAGCAAAGAGTTATGCTATTTTAAAGTAGCCAAGTCAAAACTGTAAAACTCATTTCGGTTCAGTCACTTTGCACAAATTTCTGGGCTGATATATTTGGAATCTGGAAAAAAGCCAGTAGGGAAGAGTTGTAGTCCCGGAAGTTAGCTTCGCGTGGGCTCAAGAATCGCCTAAAAATGTTTTAAAACGAAAAAGTTATGATTGTTCTAGCGAAAGAGGGTAAATCTGGGAAAAAGATGAAAACTGTTGCGAGTGGACATTTTTGGGGCCTGTTTTAGGCTGCCTAAGAGATACGAAATTAATGGGTCATATTTTTTAAAAATACTTTGGTATGCCATGTATAACATATCCAAAAATCAGATTAATCTGAGTTATGAGTAATGCGTAAGAAATTCGCGAAATAGCTAGTACGATAAACGGGCAACAGAGCAGCGGCAGCACAGCTGGGCAGTAGCTTGCGCGCGCGCTAGGCGTGCGGCGCCGCGCTACTGGACAGCTGCCTGACATACGTTTTGCTCGATGTTTTGATTAATTTTCGTAATTGGTTTTCGAGGTTAGAAACTTTTCTAAAATAATATGGCATAAGATCTATAACATGTCCAAAAATTTACTGTTATAGGACTTATGGTTTGAAAATTAAAAATAAGCGAACATACATGTCAGAACTAAAATTTGAGCGAACGCCGAGCGTCGGCGCGTCGAGCGACTTTGACGTTCGTTCCGAATCGCGTTCCGACAAAATAATAAGTATTAATAAATCTAATAAAATCCTACGGGGCGAGATTTGGCTATAAATAATATTTTACGCCGAGAAACTTATTTTCAGGCATAAATAAAGTAGTAAAAATATGTAATAAACATAAATTACATATTTAAGTTAAATAAAAACTACAATTGCCTATAAAATTATTTTGTGGTGGAACGAAGAACGAAGAACGTAAAACCTTTTAAAAATTGTATTAATCATAAAAATGATATTTTGATGTTTTCAATGCTCAAAATGTGGTTTTTGAGTTGAGATTTATATAACGGAGTATATATATATATATATATATATATATATATATATATATATATATATATAGTGAAAATGCAAATAATCGTAAAATAAAAATAATAAAGCGAATGTGCTAGTGAGATAAAATATGAGGAAACAGTTAGTGTTGACTCATGAATGGACAAATTGATGTAAAAAAATATTTAAATTAAAGAAATAATATGGTAAATTGAGTTTTATTATAAAAGTTATGCATTAGCTGTTTAAACTCCGAATTTGCGAGTAAAGGTAAAAAATATTTTTGAAATAGAATTTAAATGGTTTAAAGCTTCAAGATGTAAAATATTTACATCTTAAAATGTACGAGACCTTTATTATTTATAATAAGAAGTGATTTGAATATTAATAATGATTGGAATATTGTTAAATGATTAATAATATTAGTGATTAATTAAAATATTATTAAATAATTAATAATATTAGTTATGGATTAAAATATTATTAAAGGAGTAATAATATTAGTGTTTGATTCGAATATTACTAAAGGGTTAATAATATTGGTAAATGATTAAAATATTATTAAATGATTAATAATGTCTATGAATGATTAATAATGTTAAGAAGTGATTAAAATATTATTAAAAAATTAATAATATTAGACAAGAGTTTAAGATAGTGGTTAAGTGATAGTAATATTATTAAGGGATAATAATATTACTAATGAGTTAAAGAATTATTCAATGTTTGATTATGTGGCTAAATATTAGCTAATTTATTATTCGAGTAATAGTATTGTGATATAAAGTGTATTATGCTAATTGGAAGATCGATCTTATAAATGATAGGTCTTTCATAAGAGAATAAAATAGATTACTTAGCGGTAATCAGCGGTACAGACAAGTTTTTCTAACTCAAACTCGAGTTAATAATTTTCAAGAATGCTAGTGGTTTAATTATTACCAATTATTCCACATCTATGATTATTAATTCGCACTTAGTGCATGTTGCATATGTTCATCAGATATGAAAGACTGATCACCTTCATTACCATAAGATTCAGTTAAATTGTTCATGGTCATTATTGACCTCCATACATTATTGATTCAGACATTCAATTATTGAAACTTGATTCATGTTATTTCACAATTATTACATTGTTGAAAACTTGAAAGCTTATTCATGTTATTTCACAATTATTACATTGTTGAAAACTTGAAAGCTTATTCTTTCTTTCCAATTATGATATATCTTTATTGTACTTAAAATTTGCTGGACAAATTTGTTGCTCACCCTTGCTATATCATGATAAAATTTTCAGATTAAGAGGAAAGCTCGAATAAAGACAGAGACAAAAACAAAGTCCAAGATTAAATTATTAGGCAATTAGAACTATTAAATTTTCTAATGAAAATGATATTGTAAACTTTTAAGATATTGAAGGTATGTATTAAGTTAAGGTTATAAACCTTAGGGATTATGTTGTAAAAATTTATTGTATAAATAATTTATATTTATATTTTTTGTAAAAATTATTGAAATGACGTATCGTAACGTATTAGATTTAAGATAAAAAATATCCAGATGTATCCAGATTTGAGGACGTTACAGGCGGAGCACAACAATAAGCCACTGACATTCATGTGCCATACAAATAATTGACTATCTTTGTTCTCTTACATCGTCAAAAGGGTAAGACTCACGTTGCTTTTAACATCAGATGGTCTGAGGGAGTTATGTTGGGCCCACGTTGCTTTTTATTTGGATTAGGACTGCAATCATAGTTCTCCTGCACACATACATGTAATTCAATATATATATAACTTAATTTTTAAATATTTCATTTGACAAATCACAAAGACGGTTCAGATTGATTATAATTTAATTTTTTCAACTTAATCTAAAGGTTCATATTTCTTCCCGTTCAAATCAAATTCAACAAAATCTTTCTCTCTCATCTCTTCTTCACTCACACAAACAAATAATAATAATTATTATTATAATAATTATAATTATAATAATAATAATTATTATTATTATAATAGTCCTAATAATAATAATAATAATAATAATAATTTTAATAGTACTAATAATAATAATTATAATAGTACTAATAATAATAATTATAATAGTACTAATAATAATAATTATTATTATTATTATTATTATATTAATAGTAATAGTAATAATAATAATAATTATAGTAGTAATAATAATTATTTTAAGAATTATAATAATAATAATTATAATTATAATTATAATAATAGTAATAGTAATCGATATAATAAAGATTCAGATTCATTCTAATTGATTTGGGCGGGAAAGCACAAGTACGGTTCAGATTCATTCTAAATTTAATTCAAAATAATTATAATTATAATATAATAATTATTATGATTATAATATTGCTAATACTAATAATAATAATAATAATAATAATAATAATAATAATAATAATAACAACAACAATAATAATTATAATAACAATAATAATAATACTAATAATAATAATAACAACAACAACAACAACAACTACAACTACAACAACAACAACAATAATAATAATAATAATAATAATTATTATTATTATTATTATTATTATTATTAAAATAATAACTATTATTATAATAATAATAAGAACAACAACAACAATAATAATAATAATAATAATAATAATAATAACAAAAATAATTATAAATATAATAATAATGACAATAATAATTATAATTATAATTATAATAATAAAATAATAATAATAATTATTATTATTATTATTATTATTATATTATAATAGTAATAATAATAGTAATAAAGTAATAATAATTATAATTATAATAATAATATTAATAATAATAACAATTATTATAATATTAATAGTAATAATAATAATAACAATAACAATAATAATTATTATAATTATAATAATTATTCTAATAGTAATTATAATAATAATAATTATACTAATAATAACAATAACAATAATAATAATAATAATAATAATAATAATAATAATAATAATAATAATAATAACAACAATAATTACAATAATAATAATTATGGTAATGGTTTGGTGAATTATGATAATTGTTATTAATAATTGTAAGTTTTGTAAACATGTTTAAATTTTTTTGGATATATATTTTTAAAGGAAAATTAATTACTGTGGCAGTGTGATAAATTATGATAATTGTTATGTCTGATTGCAAATTATTTTAAGTTGCAATGAGTTTTTAAGTAATATAGTATTTTTTTAATTTTAATCTAATTTTTCGTTACGTCGTGCCTTCAGGCACGAGCAATTACTAGTATATATATATATATATATATATATATATATATATATATATATATATGGTGGTTCTAAAACAACAATCATTGCTTATTATAATTATCATCATGATGATTTTTGGTACCTGATAAACAGAGGACTATTTAAAGGCTTTTCTTGCACCGTATATTCTGGATTATTCAAATTCATAGGAAGCAAACCATGCAGTACAATTATTGTAACCATATAATTCGTGTATGCTTCTAATTCGTGTGTGCGGTTTTTGTTTTTTTTTTTTAATTAATTTTTTTAATATATATATATTTTCTTACACCTTTTCACGTGAATAACAATCAGTTTCATGTTTATATGCATGACCTTGATTTTCATGGAAGGTATTTTAGAATTTATGGGATTTTGTGATGTTTGTTCAAACAAAGTCTAATTGTGGTTTAAAGACTTTTATGATAAGCTTTTACAAAATCCAACCCCAGTAGTTTAATCTGATAAACCCAAATAATATTAGTGGATAATGTTGGTTATTCGTTTGTTTAATTTTTCTTGATTGTTTCATCGATTTCTCTTTTCAGGTGATCATAGTTTTTCTTTTCCGGGCCACTTCACCTTAACAGGATCTTGGTTCGTATATTCTTAAAGAAAAGACAATACCGTAACGAGGAAACATCTATTCCGGACCATTTCACCTTAACAAGGATCTTGGCTCAGATATTCTCAAAGAAAAAGAAATACTGCAATGAGGAAGCATCTGTTCCGGGTCATTTTACCTTAACAAGGATCTTGGCTCAGATATTCTCAAAGAGAAAGCAACACCGCAAGGAGGAGGCATCTATTCCGGGCCATTTCACCTTAACAAGGATTTTGGCTCGGATATTCTCAAAAAAAAGAAACAACACCGCAAGGAGGAAGCATCTATTTCGGGCCATTTCACCTTAACAAGGATCTTGGCTCGGATATTCTCAAAGAAAAAGCAACACCACAAGGAGGAATAATTTATTCCGGGCCATTTCACCTTAACAAGGATCTTTGCTCAAATATTCTGGCGAAATAGCATTTATTCCAATCAGTTGATTCAACGAGCAAGGAGAAGTTAAATGTAAGAGGGGAGAGCTCCTAATTAGGTGGCTAAACCAATGGGCCAACCTAATGGCCTCCTTCTTCATATTTTTCCGTTCTTCCGCTACCTTATTTTTATTTAAATGACTCCTAATGCTTGTGCTTTTTTTTTTTGCTTCTTCTTTCAGGTGATTCCAATCTTTCTTTTGTTTTACGTGCCCCATTACCTTGATAATATCTGATTTTTTCCCTCGGATCATAAAGAAAGATTGACGTTTTATGGGAGCAAGCCAGGGCTTATGATTGTACACCTTTTCTCTCGCCAGAAAAAGAAGGCTTGTTTTTATAGGTTGCGGCTTGCAGAGATTTGGGTGACTTTCCCCATTTCGATCAAATTCCCTGCATATGCATAGAGAAACAAGAATACCCTTTCAATCCATTTCGCTTCTTGTCCGATTCATCGGTCGCATTCAGGGATGGCAACATTTGATCGACGAGAGGTCCTCAAAAATTCTGATTATGTGGATATACTGGAGAGGGTTGGCATTCTTCGTTGCATTCAGCTATACAGGAATCTTCGCATCCAACAGGATCATGATGCTCTTACCATGTTGATTTCACGATGGTGCTCCTTTACATGCACATTTGTTACTGCTTGGGGGAATTCACCTCTACTCTGAAGGATGTCTATGCCCTTTACCAGGAAATTTCTCTTCGCATGTCCTCTAGAAATACTGAGTATGTTACATACTTGATAGAAGCCTTCTGGGAGTTTGTGGTGGGCTAAGTTGACCCAAGAAGATACTATTGGGCCAGTAGTTTGAGGCCTTATTTTGATGGATTTGATTCGATTCGGACTTGAAATTTGACCCAAGATTTGTTCCGGACTCGGGATTTGACCCGGATTGTTTCATATGGTATCAGAGCTGACTCTCGAAAGCTCAGGTCGGGTCATCTGATCGGGTTGCCGGAGGTGGGGACACGAAGGCTGGTGGTATTATCCCACAATGGAGAGATGGAGGTCCGGAGGTGGGGACACGAAGTCAGCCGGTATTATCCCACAATGGCTAGAGAGACAAAGATCTTTGGGTCGTGTGTGTGATCGGTTCTGACGGGGACGTCGGAAATTTAAGTGGGGGAGTTTGTAACACCCCAGTCCCACATCGAAAGATAGGAAAAAAATTTGTCTGCATATAAGAAAATAAGTTACTACCAATAGTACCTTCAAGTCATGACCTTTTGGGAGCTTGTGGTGGGCTAAGTTGACCCAAGAAGATACTATTGGGCCAGTAGTTTGAGGCCTTATTTTGATGGATTTGATTCGATTCGGACTTGGAATTTGACCCAAGATTTGTTCCGGACTCGGGATTTGACCCGGGTTGTTTCATACTCCTTCCAAACTTTGAGACCTCCATACGGTAGAAATTTAGGTCATATGTGAACCCTAACTTGTACTTGGGCTCACATTTGTTTCCCCCTGCACGTGAGTCACGCCTTTAGTGGGACGACCGTGCAAAATATTTCCAGTGATCATTTTGGGAATTGATCAACGAGCTAGGAGAAGTCAAAGGTAAGAGGGAAGAGCCTGCCTAGGTATTCGAACCCTAGGGGTCGAACCCTAGGAGACTTTGGTCTCTTTCTTCATTTTTTTTCATTCTTCTTTTTTTGTGGTGAATCTCGGGCATCTCTTAGCTTGGTTCCCACATATACTTGGTCGGATACATATTTACAAGTTCCTCCTCTAGACCTTTTTGTTAGGCCATCTTGCGAGCCTTATTCTTGAAATTCGCAGTCTCCTTCTATTCTTTAGGTGTAGAGGATTTTGATAGGTTTAGTTATGAGGTTGATGACTTCTCGATCCTCTATGGGCCTTGACATGTCTCCCTTCCATACTAGGCTGGATCTCTTTACTTCCAGTTATCATGTTGTTGCACTTTGTTCGGATGTCAATTCACGTCATCATGAGATTGAATTACTTTATGTATAGCTTCAGGAGCTTCAAAATGTCATGGATGAATTGAATATCAAGCTTTGGGAAATTGAGTCAGCTGCCCAAGACCTTAAGGAACTGATAGCCTCAAATACGAAGGCTCGAGATACCGCCATTGTCGACTTGGAGACTTTAGCTATGCCCCCTCTTCAATTTGATATTTCATGGCCTTTAGCTCATGGCCTTTTGCAGTCTTTTCCTTTTCCTGTATCAGAAACTTATTTACACATATTTAATTTATCAAAATAGAGTTTCTTTATCTTTATTGATTGCCTTTAATTTGAATGATTCCTTAAAACTCAATATTTAACATTGGATCTTAAGTTTTTCAAATTAATACTCCAAGACAACAATATGCCTCATAAATTTTGTTAGAGAGAAAACATGTTTTTTTTTCTTTTTGATTTTATGCAAACCTACACTCGAATCTATACTTTTATTTTTAATATATCAGAAAAATATTCAAGTATAAGTGAAAGTTTGACAAATCTATTGATAATCAGATTGCTTTTAATGAAAAGCATAACATTTTATATAACAAATCTTGCTTTTGTCAAAAAAAGCATAACGTTCACTACTTTGAGAGATAAAGTGTAACTTCTTTTTTTTTCGGTGTTGAGGGCTTATACTCAGGTGTCTCAATCACTTTGAAAGTTGAAAGTGTAACTTTCGAGGACTTACAGTCAGGTGCATCGATTACTTTTGAAGTTGAAAGTATAACTGACGAGGACTTATAGTCAGGTGCTTCAATTACTTTTGAAGTTGAAAGTATAACTTTTTGGGTCTGAGAACTTATAGTCAGGTGCCTCATTCACTTTTGATGATAAAGTGTAACACTCGGGTGCCTCGTCACTTGGGTCATCAAATTTCTTGGCAAGTGCGGTCTACGAGGACTTAAAATCGGGTGTCTCGTCACTTAGGTCATCCAATTTCTTGGTAAGTACAGTCTACGAGGACTTAAAATTGGGTACCTCGTCACTTGGGTCGTCCAATTTCTTGGCAAGTGCAGTTTACGAGGACTTGACCACCATTTAGAGTGGACCACCATCTTGGGTGGATTTTTTTTAATTCATCAATTCTTGTGCCTCATCCCTTGGACATCCAATTACTTGGCAAGGGATACTCCTGAGAACTTGAACCACCATTTTTGGTGGACCACCATCTTGGGTGGATTTTTAATTCATCAACTCGTGTATCTGTAGTTCAGAGTTCTTTTAATGGTAGAGCCAGTATTTGGGTTCTTGACTTCCGAGACTGCACCATGGGTGATAGTGTTGCATGTTTCTTTTCCTAGTTCAATCTCCTCGGCTGCCAGCTTCTCATGGTATATCCTCCGCAAACTGTAATAGTCCATAGTGGAATGTCCTGCGTATTGGTGGTATACACAAAAGTCTGGTCTTCTTTTCCTCGATCTCTTCCGTTACGACCAACCGTGGCCTTGGAGGCTTCACCACTCCATGCTCAACCCATTGTTCGTACAGGACCCTGAATGCCTTCTCGCTGTATGTGATAGCCTCCGAAACTGATATCCTGATCTACTTGTCCCCATGCTTTTCTTTGCTTTGCTCAAATTTCTCATTCTTCTCCCTCTTGCCCCCTTGTGGTTTTGACTGAGAATCCGCAAAAGCCACAGTTGATGTCCTCTTGCCCATCCATGTAACCATCGCATGGCTGGTGGGCAATGTCATGATTCCTTCCAAGTCTTTGTGCAAAAAGATGAAAGGTCGCAAATGAATCACAAGCCTTGGTAATGAGGTGGGGTTTGAAGGCGTCTAAAGCACCATTGTTGCATATATTAACCAAGTTCTTTTCTTCAATTGGCTATGCACACTTCTGTGCTTAGGCCCTGAACCTATCCACGTAATCTGACAGCTCCTCGTCTGGCTTTTGCTTGGATCTCATGAGCTCTATGATGGTTATTTGTTTCTGCACATAGAAAAATTTCTTAAAAAATTGTAATTTTAGATCATCCCAATTATAGACCGATCCCTTCTCCAAGTTATAATACCAACTGAAGGTATTATCCGTCAAAGTCTTGTTGAATTCCCTCATCAACAAATTATGAGTGTTCATTTCATCATATCCTAACCATGGAGACATCGACTCCACAAACCTGGCAATGTGTTCCCTGGCATTTCCTTTCTCCCGATTATATTTTGGAAATTATTGGGGATGCTCGATATACCCTGCCGGGTAAGGTTGTCTCCGAATATATGTCGGGTAAGGTGGAGTAAAGTCTAACTCCGAAGGTCAGAATGTCTGCCTGTGAAGTTGATTGATCACATTGATCATATCATCCTTTGTCACATATTGGCTCGTGGTATGGACTATCTGTGGTGTTACGATGTATGACTGCATTGGTCGTGTGTATGGTACAGAAATTGGTTGATGTACACTGGCATCGTGTAAATTCTGTATCGGTTGTGATTGTGGGCTGGTTCGTTGGACAAGGCTTAGGATGGTTGGTATCTGTACTTGTGAAAATACGGGGATAATGGTCGGAATGATATTTGTCTGAGGCTAGTTGACTTCCAGTCTGGGTTGTGACACGTCACCACTGTTCTGAGGTTCCAAGGGATTGATTGGAATAGACTAATTCTCCGCCAATGGAGGTGCAATCTGATTCTCCTTATTGTTGCTATAGTTGTTGTTGTCCTCCACTCCTGCTTGTCCTCCCTGTGAATTGTCTGGGAACATGACCTTGAAAGTGGGGATCTACATCAACTGTTGGCGGAAAATTCCTATTTCCTCTTGCTTCCTCTGCATCTCCAGCATCATAGCCATCATCATCCCTTGTCCTTCCCGTGTTTCTTTTAACGCCTTGAGCATCTCCAGTTGCACAACATTTGCTTGCTCTCCGCTTGCATCCTCTCCTTGCCTTCCTGCGTTTGTTTGTTGTTGATTGGACATATATGGTGATGTTGAACTCTCACTAGTACAAAACTATAAAAAGACAACACTTAAAAGATGACGTTTTTATAAAAAATGTTATGATATTTTTTTTACAACGTTTTTTAATAAAATATTGTAGCTATATATGAAAAAACGTTATGTATTTATAAAGATAATTTTTAGTTTTAAATAGATAACGTTTTTTTAAAAACGTTATGTATGTAAAAAACACGGAAAAAAAAACGCGGAACTTAAAATTTGAAATTAAAACAAGGGTTTAGATCTAGTTTCTTCTCTCTCCTATCTCTGTATTTTCTCTCTCTACGATGGAGGTAGCAATTCTCCATCCAGTCCCTCCAGTTCTTCACTTCCCACCCCCACCGTGACGGCTGCTCCGGCGGTGAATCGGCAGGATTACTTCTCGTCGGAAGAGGAGTACCAGGTCCAGCTAGCCCTAGCGCTTAGCGTATCGGGTCGGGACTCTCGTGATGATCCGGATAGCGAGCTGATCCGTGCAGCAACGCTGCTGAGCTTGGGGGGTAATCAGAGTGGTGATTCGGTGCGGGAAAGAATCGAGGCTGCTGCGGACTTGCTGTTGCAGGGGTAATCATAACATTGTGAGCTTTTGTACTTTGATGCTCATAAATCATACTTTTCTATTTTCGGTTTGAAATTTTTCCTGTTGCTGAGCATTGTTGTTATGATTAGGAGTTTCTCATGTGTTCTCTTAACATTATTATTATTATATTTCTAATTTTTTTGGCTAGAAATTAGCTCATCTGATCCACCTAAGAAATATTTGTTTGATATTTTTTCTTCAGGTAATTCACTATTATCCCTCCCCATGATTTGGAGAAGTAAAATGGACTATGGTATACCCTTTTTTTCACTGAAAACTTGGCTCCAATTTATTTGGTTCTTCACCGGTGCAACATGAGTGTATCCCTCAAGCTATCTTGGGCATGGATGTTATTTGCCAAGCAAAATCTGGAATGGGAAAAACTGCTGTTTTTGTTCTATCAACACTGTAGCAAATCGAACCGGTTGCTGGCCAAGTTGCAGTCCTTGTTTTATGTCATACGAGGGAATTGACTTATCAGGCATGGGTCTTAATCCAAACCTTTTCATTTGATCATTTTCTTTGGGGTGTAATTCTCATCTCTGGCTCTTTCCCTGATTAAAAAAAATAATCATTTGACTTATTTATTGCTTTCTTTTTTTTCTGGATGGGATTTTTGTCTCTTCTACAGATCTGTCACGAGTTTGAGAGGTTCAGCACGTACTTGCCTGATATAAAGGTTGTTGTTCTCTATGGTGGTGTCAATATTAAAATTCACAAGGACCTTCTTAAGAATGAATGTCCTCATATTGTCGTTGGAACCCCTGGACGGATACTTGCACTAGCTAGAGACAAGGACCTTGCTTTGAGGAATGTCAGACATTTTATTCTTGATGAATGTGATAAGATGCTTAAGTCACTTGGTATACACTTCTTTATGTCAGCTTTAACTTGTTAGTGTTTATAGTGCTCACAAGTTTCTATTATTTTGCATATCATTTTTCTAATTTTTATTGTCCTTTTGTCTTTATATGATTTACAGACATGAGGAGGGATGTGCAGGAAATTTTTAAGATGACTACTCATGATAAGCAAGTTATGATTTTCTCTGCAACGCTGAGCAAGGAAATCCGTCCTGTTTGCAAGAAATTTATGCAAGATGTAATTTCCCGTGGCCAACTTTTCTTGATTTTTGAAGTCACAATCGTCTTTCATAAATACAAACTTTCTACAGGCGATTAGAGATGGTCAAGAAGCATTGATTGCAGCACTGTATATTTATCTTTTGTATTTAGTTTTTGCTTACATTTCCAATCCTGCAAGGAGAGTGCTGCCTCGATATGGGAAGGGTAGCCTGCAAGAAAAGTTAATAGGATTATTGAAGGCATAGAGGTAGTGTCGGATCATGATCTTGCTACAATTAGCTTGCTTTTATTTCAGGCCATATCTTTAGGCTTTCCTATTTTCCTTTTGGTTTCTCTTGGGATGTCTGGTTGGGGTAGAGTTTAGTGATGCAACTGCTTCTGCAGACCCCTCTGGTGCTCATACCATAAGTAGATCCTTTCCACACACTTATGGTCAGCCTTTAGCTCATTTTCTTATAGCAATGGCCAAGGTACCTGATGCTCAGATCATTAATGAGCATCCAGCAGTCAGGTATACATGATATCATTTCATTTCCCATTATTTGTTGAGAAGCACGGTGTTGTTGGCAAATTTGTTGAGTTCTATGGTAATTAAAGCTGAAAATTTTTAACATCAATTTCCATGCTTCTAAACTAGAAAAAGATGAGAAGGTTTAATGTGTATTTATGTGTAGGGGATGGAATGGGTGAGCTATCATTAGCTAACAGGGCAACCATAGCAAACATGTCTCCCGAGTATGGGGCAACAATGGGGTTCTTCCCTGTAGATCATGTCACGTTGCAGTATCTTAAATTAACTGGAAGGAGCGATGATACTGTAAGTATTTTTTTCTCATTTATATGCATTCCAGTGTTGGTATGATAATATATCTTTTTTTCCTTTTCTCTATATCTCTGTGTAAACCTTGTGGATATTCTTTGGTTAAATTCAGGTGTCAATGATAGAAGCTTGCTTGCGTGCTAATAAAATGTTTGTGGATTATAACGAGGTAAGCTTAGTTACAATGATAGAAACTTACTTGTCCATCTAATCTGTAATAAGTTTTATTCCCAGTTGGTGCAATCTGATGAGACCTTTGCTTATCTTAAATGCAGCCTCAACAAGAAAGAGCATACTCATCTTACTTAAGTCTAGACCTTGAAGAAGTTGAACCCTGTGTTTCAGGGCCAAAGAGGTGTACATTTTTGTGCTCACTAAAAATTGCTGCCACTGATTGGTATTTTATATGTTTGAGCATGTAACAGCCATTTACTTGGAATTCTTGACAGACCTCATGATCGGGTTCCTTTGAAGGAGATGAAGACTGATTGGCATTCTTGCCTTGATAACAAAGTTGGATTTAAAGTGAGTTTATTAATACTTCTTCACTGTTTTTAATCACCTCTTTTGAGCTGTCTTAACAGCTATTTATTTTTAATATTCATGTATTATTGTCTTAATGAGCCTCAGTCGCCTTCTTTTACTGTGTTGACGCCAAGCAGGAGTACACTAGTACTATATTATCTTGTTGCCATTTAGATAAGCTATGTGATCTTAAATATACTGTGTTATCTTTCAGTTTCTGTATTAGACTCTCAGTCTATAAATAATACTTGCTCCATAATAATGACTAGATACTATTATTGTTAGTAACAACATATATACTAATTGTCTGCAATAATGTCTGATCAGCATGGTAAAATAATATCAAGGGAGGAGCTTGAGAATATCCTAGCTAAAGAGAAGACTGAACAAATTGAGGTAATCAAATCATCTAATAACTAAGCATTTTTATTTTATTATTATTATTATTATTTTATCCTTCAATATTTCTTACATTTGCTTAATTATAAACAAAGAATTATTATTCTCTTCATTTTATTTTAGTTTCACGGTGCTGTGTATTCTTTAATGTTCTTTGGACTGATTTCTGTTGTGTTGTTCCAAGAAGTATCAGATCAGATTGTTTGAGCTGATATGTCTGCTTGATGAATAGTCAAATACTTTGCTATGTTGCACCATATAGAGTACATCCTAGTATAAAATATGCACTAAAACTTCTGAAGTTCTTATTCGAAATATAGATATAGGATCTCTGCGATATCTAGTGGTCTTTCCCTTTTACCTGTCCCCTCGTATTTTAACTCCAATTTCTTCTGCAACAGATGACAGATATTGATGAAGCTATGGCAAAAGCAGTTGACATTGGTGAAAATGATGTGAGCTTTTTTGCCTTATTGGTCATTCTGGGTGGTGTTTTTCCATTATTTCAGCTTTTCTGTTTATTCTTCTTTAATGCAGTATTTATGGTGTTATATGGTTTGACTTAGTTATGTTGGTTACATTAGTAATTGTCTTTTGACACTTCTTTGCAATAGGATGACGGAAAGGACAGTGAGGCTGAGGGTAGTGAAGAAGAGAAAATTACACGCAATTGGAGCGTTCTAAAAAGTACTCCGGAGCTTCGCAAGACAAAGGTAATAATACAGTTTCCAAGACAGTTGTAGTTTGGTTTATTATTCTCTAGTATTTTCTCTATTATGACTGAATTTGAGGGAGAAATGTTTACTTGATACATCACCTTGTTCTTGGCTTATAGCGATGGTGTTAAAGCATAATAGACATGGCTGTAATAATTTAAGCTTTTAGAGTAATCGGTATAGTTGATTTCGAAAATGAAGCAGAAGTCTTTGAGTGATATGCTTCATTATATAGCTCAAAAGATGCTCAGGTGTGTGGTGTGGTTTTAGTCTACATGTACATGTGTTAATCGACTTTTGCACACTGTCAAATGTTTACTTGATACATCACCTTGTTCTTGGCATATTTGGTTTCTAACTAATTTATACGGAGTATCAAAAACCAGCATCTAAATTGTACTACTTCTAACTAAATTTGTTGTTCTTTTATTTCAGTGGGATAAGGCAAATGGATTAACGTACACACAAGAACAAATTGACGAAGTACGAGATGAGTGAGCTGCTACATGTAGAGCCTCGAGTTAACGGTGGATATGTACAGGGTTAGATGAATGTACGTATTTTGGGAGAACCTATGCTTTTTTACACATGCTTAGGTAGTAGCTTAATTTTATGAATAGTTTGGTTTATTTTGTGGATGTAATCAAATTCACAATTCAATATAGTAGTAATTTATATTGAAAAGTGAATTTGAGATTTATATATGGATAGGTTGATATATATTTTGTAGATGTAGTAATTTGAAACTGTATAAATTTGTATAAATAAATGACACATTCTAAACGTTGTATAAATGTGTTTAAACGTTGTCTGTTATTGCTTTCTATGGTCGATGTTTAAAAATAATTGTTATATGCATGTATTATAACATTTTTAAGTTACACTACAATGTTTTAAAAATGTTATATAAATTTGTCTAAATAGATGACACATTCTAAATGTTGTGTAAATGTGTCTAAACGTTGTCTGATATATTAAACTACAACATTTTAAGCTAGAAAACGTTGTGGAAGCATACCATCTACAATGTTTTCAAGCATCTACTAATTTATGAAAAACAAATCTACAACGTTTTTTTCTTTAAAAACATTGTATAATGTGTCTAATTACAACGTTTTAAAAACGTTGTATAAGGGTGTCAAATAGATGGCACCCTTAACCACGACGTTTTTCTAACAGAAATCACAACGTTTTTTACGCGTTATCTATTTACTGTTTTGTAGTAGTGTCCCTTCCGAAGCGTCTTCAATAATTGGTTGGTCAAGATCCAGGTTTGCGCCTTGGAAAGCTTGATTTGCTTGCCTTGGAACTGGATTCGGTGAGGTAATGCTATTCGTTGGTGAAGCTTTTCCTGTAGTTCTCCCACTTCGAGTTGTGGGCATACCCTTGACGAATTCTATATCTCCCCAGCAGAGTCGCCAAAGAAATGTGGGCAAGAAAATCGTACCTTTCTAGGGTTAGGATTTTGTATTGGTTGAGAAGGAGAGAAATTCACGAAGAGTACGAAATTGATTGATGAATTAAAGAGGGGAGGAGAACATGTGAGCGACTACTCCAACGACATGTGGTAGAACTCCTAGAATCCGAGAACCTTGTTAGGGTAGCACGAATTCAGAGAGCCTTCTTGAGTGCTTCGGGTTGAGAGAGAATCTCCAAGTCTCTTAGTCTTCCAAAATGTCCAAGATTTCAAAGTGAGGTCCCCTTCCCAATGGAGTGGAAAGGGGTATTTATAGAGTTTTCTGGAGAGTGGTCATGTGCTAGGCGCATAATCTCGGAGAAATTCCAATTTTACCCTTAGTCATCAAAGTAATGCCCAGATCGTCCTAGCCTTCTAGCCACCAATCCAATCCCTCAATCAATTTCCAAAATGAGTCACCTCCACGTGTCTTCTGCCTCGGGACACGTGAAAGATTCTCTCAGGTCTTGCCTCTTTATTTTTAGCTCTTCCGTCTTTTCATTTGATCATAATGTGAACCTTAATTTGTGCATTTAATTCAATTAGGTCAATAATTTGCACTTGGGCCCACACAAGTCTAGGTTTTATTCTTTAACCTTTAATTTAATCGTTCAAGATCTTATAAATTTTCAGGTTGCCACAATATGTCGGACGTTTGATGAACGTATAATAATGAACGCATATCGAGGCAAGTCTTTTAGTTCCTTCGTGTTCTGTGATCTTTAACATTATATGAAATTTTCACAAGTACGCTGAATTACGTTTTATGCTCGTTGAATTGTGAAAGTCAACTTATGACTAAAAATATTGAGTTTTGGAACTCAGTCTTGACGTGATATGTGATATGCTAAACATATAAATCATATTGCTTAAAGTTATGATGCATGCCTAATATGAGTATAAACTGAGCATGAAATTATGTGATATGTAATGCATGAAAACTATTAGATTTGTTAGGCTGTCGAGCTCTGTCTTGCAAAAATATAATTTTTGCAGATATTATATACAACACAATTTCTTGTTGTTCAGATGATAAAGATTAAAGGCATATGCGAAGGAAAATTATCTTTTTTAGTTAAAAATTGTATTACATTTTATTGACATTTTGTGGTGTGCGTAAATGCAAGGTTGTAACATTGAATTATCCAATATATATAAAATGATGTATTGACACATGAATTCTTATAAAATAACTATGATAACATGAATCATAGAATAAATATGATTCTGAAATATGTAATCGTAAAGGTTGCGATTCATGGTACAAAGGAAAGAAAGTTATAAAACAAATTACTTTTTCTCATTTTCAGCTATTATTTCATCTAGTATGATGTAAAGCTGAACTTATATAGTATTTAACGCACAAGTTCGGGAATAAGTTAGTCCCGATTTTGAGGTCATTACACAAGTTTCCTAAACTTACTCAAATTTTATTGAGCAAGGCAAATAAAATAAATCACAAATTTGGGCATTTAAGGGGAGGAAGCACCCGACCCTTCAAGGGGGAATTAACCATATGTGTAAAATCCTTTTTAAATCTCTTATGTGCTTACGTGTCACCATATCATTTAAGCCTTATTTGTTTTTTCTCTTTCCCAAGATATGCAAGGGATTCAAGAGAGAGAAGATGGAAGTAAAGGGAGGGGGAATGTGCCGGGTATTATAGGGAGTATAAGTATGTGTTATATTTTTTTTGTCAAAGTTGAGATTCACACTCAAGCCAAGTGTCTCTCTTATAGCCTAGCCATATTTCTCCAAAATTTTGCAAGATTATGAGAGAGAAGGTGAAAGATATATTGGGAGATTTTCGTTAGATATTCAAGTTATATGCATACACATCATATTTATGTATTTTTACCAAAAGTTTACTTCTTTTTCTCTTTCATCATTTCTAAATAACTTAAGAGCTAAAGGAGAGAGAAAATAGAGAGAAAGAGAGAGAGAGCCCAAGGGACTGCCGACTTTATGAAGTAGAAGGGAGGAGATTTACATGTCTCCAAGAATCATCAAGTTACTTTGTGAAGGAAGAAGAAAGACTTCAAAGGTATAACCCTAAACACTTAATTTAGGTATTTTATTTTGATGATTTGATTAAATATGAAGTTATGTTTCTAAACTCTAAAACTCTTGATCTACATGTTTTAAAGTGTGTTATGTGTAGATCTAACCATTTTAGGTTTTAAAAGTTTAATCCAAAGATAGAAAAGTAAAACAGTTTTTAAAGCCTAAAAAAGCTAGTGACTGCTGCCCCTAAACAGAAAATTCGGGGTTAGCTAGAGTGCTCTTAAAATTCTGGGAATTTGGTATGTTGTAGTACATTGAATAAGTTTTCCATAGACTCCAGAATGGACTAAATCCGACTTCGGAGGAAAGAGTTATGCCATTTTAAATTAGGCAAGTCAAAACTGGGAAACCCATTTCGGTTCAGTCCCTTTGCACTAAATTCTGGGCTGATATGTTTGGAATCTGGAAAAATATCAGTAGGGGAAAGTTGTAGTCCCGGAAGTTAGCTTCGCGTGGGCTCAAGAATTGCTCAAAAATGTTTTGAAATGAAAAAGTTATGATTGTTTTAGCGAAAGAGAGTAAAGTTGGTAAAAAAAGGGAAAACTGTTACGAGTGGACATTTTTTGGGCCTGTTTTAGGCTGCCTATGTGGTCCGAAATGGGTGGGTTTTCTTTTTCAAAAATAACCTACTAAGGTACCTATCACATATCCAAATTTGGGAATTTTTCGATAAGCGATCAAAGCGGGAGAAAATCGCAAAGTGTGGTAGTTGAGAACGATCTAGTAGCAGCAACTGCCGGAGCCCGCACGCTGCCAGGCAGCTGTGTTGTGCTGTGCTGGGCAGTTTGCTTGATTTCCTTTTCGTACACTGTTTTGATAAGTTTCCGTGATCCGTTTTCGTGGTGTGAAATTTTTCTAAAATACTATGACATGAGGTCTATAATATATATGCCCAAAAATTTACTATTATAGGACTTATGGTTTGAAAGTTAAAAATGAGCAAAGCAGTATGTTAGAACTTAAAAACGGCTGATGCCGAGCATCGGTAAGTCGAGCAATTTTGACGTTCGACGTTTCAAATCGCGTTCTGATAAAATAATAAGTCATAATAAATTGAATAAACTCTTATGGGGCGAGATTTGACTATAAGTGATATTTTATGCCCAGAAACTTCTTTTAAAACATAAATAAAGCAATAAAAATATGTAATAAATACAAATTTACATATTTAAGCAAAATAAAAACTAATTTTTCTATAAAATTATTTTGTGGTGCAACGAAAGACGATAAATCTTTAAAAAATTGTATTAAGCATAAAAATGATATTTTGAGGTTTTCGGGGCTCAAAATGAGGTTTTTGAGCTGAGAATTATGTAAAGAAATGTATATATATATATATATATATATATATATATATATATATATATAGTGAAAATGCGAATATTCGTAAAATTTAAAATAAAGTTAATGTGCTGGCAGGATGAACTGTTTATATATGAGACAATACTTCGAGTTGACTCATGAACGGACAAAATGATATAAAAATTATTTAAATTAAAGAATTAATATAGTAAATTGAATTTTAATATAAAAGCTATGTATTAGTTGTTTAAACCCCAAATTTGCGAGTAAAGGTAAAAGATAATTCCAAAATGAAATAAAAATGGTTTAATCTTTAAGATGTAAAATATTTACATCTTAAAATGTGTGAGACATTTATTATTTATATATAGAAGATACTTAAAATATTTTTAAATAATTAATAATATTAGATGAATAAAATATTATTAAATGATATATAATATTAGTAAATGATTAAAATATTATTAAATAATTAATAATATTAGATGAATAAAGTATTATTGAATGATTAATAATATTAGTAAATGGTTTGAATATTATTAAGTGATTAAAATATTATTAAATAATTAATAATACTAGTAAATGATTAGAATATTATTAAATAATTAATAATATTAGGAAATGATGTGAATATTATTAAATGATTAATAATATTAAGAAATGATTTAAATATTATTAAATGATTAATAATATTAGATGATTAAAATATTATTAAACGATTAATAATATTAGAGAAGGAGTAAAATATTATTAAATGATTAATAATATTTGTAAATAAGTAAGATTATGAAGTGACTAAAATATTATTAAAAGATTAATAATGTTAGACAAGAGTTTAAGATAATGGTTATGTGATAGTAATATTATTAATGGATGATAATATTACTAATAAGTTAATGAATTATTCAATGTTTGACTATGTGGCTAAATGTTAGCTAATTTATTATTCAAATAATACTATTATGAGATAAAGTATGTTATGCTAATTGAAAGACCAATCTTATAACTGATTGGTCTTTCATAAGAGATTAAATTAGATTGTGTAGCAGTAATCGATGGTACATGCAAGTTTTCCTAACTCAAACTCGAGTTATTATGTTTCAAGCATGCTAGTGGTTTAATTATTGAAAAGTATTCCGCGTCTATGATTACATATGTTCATCAGGTATATATGAAAGGTTGATCACCTTCATTACCATAAGGTTCAGTTAAATTTGTTTATGGTCATTGTTGACCACCCAATATTATTGATTCAGTCATTCAATTATTGAAATTGATTCATGCTATTTCACAATTATTATACATTGTTGAAAACTTGACAGCTTATCCCTTTTTAATCATGATATATCTTCATTGTATTTAAACTTACTGAGCAAAGTAGTTGCTCACTCTTGCTATATCATGATAACAAATTTTAGATTAAGACGAATGTTCAAGGAAAGACATAGACAAAAGCAAAGGACAAGATTAGAGTGTTATGCATGTTAACTATTTAGTTGTTTGATGTAAGTTATTTATGTAAACTTTTTGTGAATCTAAAGGTATGTATGAAAGTTAAGGTTAGAAACCTTGGGTTTTAAATTGAACAAAGTATGTATAAATATTCTGCAATAGTTACAGAACATGTATGAAAAGAATGTATTGTGACGCACCAGGTCCAAGGTTCAAGGGACCCGGATTTGGGGGTGCTACACACATAGATTAGATGATAACAATTTAAGGAAGTTTTTTTTATAAAAAGACTACCAAGTGAAGGACTTAATAGTTGGTGGTCTCTAAGTCCCACATTGGTTAATTGGTAAAAGTCTAAGGAGGTTTTTCTTATAAAATGACTACCAAGTGTAGCTTAACTAATGACTACCAAGTCTTGGACTGCTTTAGTCCTTGGGCCAAACTTTGGCTTAAAGACTAAGCTTTGGGTTGTTCTAGGCATTGGGCTTAAAAACCAAGCTTTAGGTTTTTATGTGTCAAATTACAGTTTGATACCCTTTTTAAAATGGTCATAACTAACTCGTTTCAAGTCCAAAAAATGCAAACAATATATCCACTATTCGTTTCAAAAAGCTCTACACAGTCATGTGATAAGAAATTTGATTAGAAGTTCGAGGAAAACCAGTTTGGATTTTAAAAAACCTTCATAACCAATTAGGGTTTGAAACTTCTCCCAAAATACAAAACCAATTAGTACTAAATTTTGCAGGCTATATAACCATTATATAAGCTAGACCATACTAATATTTCATGCTCAATTAATAGCTCTAACAAGTTCTACCATAAACATGCTATATATTTAAGCTTTATTTCTTGTAACAAAAATATAAAACACATGCATGACATCATGAACAACATATATAACACGAATTTTAGCACTACTAGTTCTGATACCAATGTAATAAAATTGAACATACAAGCAACGGGTATAAAAAAGAAAATTTTAAACTTTCTAGTTACCTCTTGAAGCGTATGCCCACAACAACAAACGACTAGAATCACGTGCTGTACGAACAGTACTCTCAGTGATAATTTGGATTACGTTATCACGAGTAACAAATATTTCTTCCAAAATTCAAGCAGCTACAAACTATTTAGCTTCACAAGTGACTTCTAATGGATTATAGAGAATTCTTGCTAATTTGTTCTGCGCCTATTGTATATACAAAATAATCAATTATCTCTTTTTTTATATACAAGTTAGAGAAAGTGTAATTTACATGTATTAAACAAAAGTTAATATATATAACTCCCATGAATTAATATATGTAACTCCCAAGAATAAATGGACACATGTTCATTGTATTTAAATAATGAACCATGTGAATACCCACCGGGTCGTTCTCTCTATGAGCGCTCCGGTTTGGGTCCATAAACAACTTAAATAATTTGAATGGAGAATTGGGAGAGTTTCTACATAACATAATTGATGATTTTTTTTAGAAAATAATGTAACACCATATCTAATAGTGTGCTTTTGTAAACAATGTTTTATTATTGATCGGTAAACAGTAATCATGTTTCTGCGTGCCCATTCTAAATTAGGGTGTAGATGCCAACTCGAAACCCCAATGCAGACACAATTATATTAGGGTGTGTTGGTTTATATCTTTTGTGATTTCAATAATGACAATATATTTAGGAATCTATTTGGGAATGTTGGTTTATATCTTTTGTGAATTTTATGTTGACAATATTATTGGGTTTGTATTATTTAATGGATTTATTTTAAATTGCTTGGGATGGTTTAATATGTTATATTGTTTAGCCAAAATTGGTTTAATATGTTATATTTCTCGGTTGGCCAATTAAAATAAAGGTATGCAATCTGAGTTTATTTAGGTAACCAACCTGATTAAGTTATCTGTTGAGTATTTCACTTAAACTATTTCTCTCCTTATATTATGCTATTCAAATTGGAAAGGAGTCTTTTTAAATGAGTTGACTAAGCAATCCTATTAGACTATGTCTCCTTTATTTTAGCTATCTGATAAATGATTTGGATATTATATCTTTATTAATTGATATCTTATATCTTTTGGACTCTTTAATTGCAAAAATCTTGTGATATACCAACTGATTGAGTTTTTCATGCTAACTTATTCATATTATATCCGTTGGTCAACTGCATCGGCTAAAGAGATTTATCAGCTATGTATTCTTTGCTAACAAATTCCATAGCTGTTAGTTCCTTCTCTCTCTATATATATATCAGGTACAAAGACTTGGATACATCAGTTCAGTAAAATCAAAGCAAGCATATGTCTTATACAAAGATATTTCAATAAAGAGCTATCAAAGTTTATTTCAAGCAAGTCTTGTTATTTAATTAATTCTTTGTTGGATTGTAATCATATATTTCTTGTAATAAAATTTGAGTTCAAATCCTGTTGGGTTTGGTCTATCTAGCAGTAGATAGGGTCTATTCATAGAGAGCTTTCAAGGTTGCAGAGGTGCAAGGGTCTCAGTGGTGAGAAAGGTTGCAGTGGTGCAAAAGGGGCAAAGGTGTTCATCGCAGTGGAAAGCTTTATTTGAACAGGAAGTTCTTTTTATTGTATTAAATTGTGTATTAAGTTTAATAAAAAGAGTCTCCAATACTAGTTGGTATTAGATGTGGATTAGGCTACTAGACTAGAAGATAGGGGGCTGAACCACGTAAAAATTTTGGTGTGATTTACTGTTCTTTTGCTTTTGTTATATGCTTTAAAAATCTATAGATTTTGGTTTAAGTCAAAAAAAATTTATACTAATACGGACAGGGTTAGACCATCCAATTATAGCCTGCTATAGTAAACTTTAAAATTTGACCACTGTAGATCACTTTGGGTATTTACACATATTCACCCCCTTTTAGGTGTGCTTAATTATAATATTTCATTTGGTATCAAAGCAAGGCTCTACTAGTATTGATCTTTCCAAGTCGTAGGGGAAGATCCTATGGCACACCTTTATTTTCAAGAAGGTCAATCTACAAGTCGACCACCTCTGTTGCTCGGAAGCGAGAACTTCAACTTTTGGAAATTCAGAATGAAGATTTATCTCAAGAGAGACCCATGGCAATGGTGGGTTGTTGAAAATGGCCCTGTCATTCCTAGACATGATGATGGCAAACCAAAGGCTCTCATGGAGATGGATGCAAACGAAAGCTATATGTTTTCCTATAACTCAAGAGCCATGAACACCGTGCTAAGCGGAATGGTCCAAGTTAAAATTGATAAAGTATCATCGTGTAACACAACAAAAGAAATGTGGGACACTATCTTGATTAGTCATGAAGGCACTTCAAAAGTCAAAGAGGTGAAGTTAAGTATGCTAATGCAAGACTATGAGCTATTCAAGTTAGAAAAGGATGGAACAATTAATGAAGCTCAAGGGAGATTTCTCACTTTAATGAATTCTCTAAGTATGCTGGGACGGAAAATTGATTAGAGGAAAATTAATAGAAAGCTGCTAAGAGTCATGCCCAAACGGTTTGTACCGAAAGTCACAAGTCTCCAAGACTCACCAACAATTAGTATGATGGAAACTCTCACTTTATTTGGAGAGCTTGAAGAATTTGAAAATCAACTCAAGAGGTATGATGAAGAGGATGAAGCACCAATAAAGAAAATATTGGTACTTCAAGTCGAGAGCAACAATGAAAGTGATTACGAAGATTTTGATGAAGAAATTGAAATTCTCTAAAGCGAACTCAAGAGACTACTTCAAAGGAAGAAACAAAGGAAAAATCAAAAAGGTAACTCAACTCCAACGAGTAAGTCCAAAACAAAACAAGAAGAAGAAAATGTCCAACTCTATTTCATGGGACTAGAAGATGATGATCAACTTGAGGTAACAAATTTTCATAAAGCTTTTGAAATATCTATGCCTGATTATATTGCGTTACAAAATGAAAATCAACAACTCAAAAAGAAAATTGATTATTTTAAGAATTGTGTAAATGAGCTAATGAATGAAGTTAAGTCGCTTATTAAAGAGAGAAAAGAAAATGATTATCTTAAAAATGAAGTGTTAAAAGAAAATTTGAAAATGAGAGATGCATGCATAGATGCTTTTAATGATGGAAAAATAATGTATACGCAACATGATGATAATGTAACAAATGCAAAAATAACATCATTAAAAAATGATCTTGCTAAATTTGTGTAAGGAGAAGAGAATCTAAATGTTATGTTAGGGGCACAAAGGTCTAGTCTTGATAAACAAGAAATTGGGTATAATTCTACTAAAAATGTGAAAAATAGAACTAATGATAATATTAAAATGATTAATAGTAAACCAAGGTTTAAACCACTTTATTGTTCACCGTTTGTTACTTGTAAAAAATGTGATTTTAAAGGTCATTTTGATTCTAATTGTAATAAAATTAGAATAAAACAAATTTAGATAAAGAAATGTGATTTATATGCTACTAACCCAAAAGGACACAAGAAGATTTGAGTACCAGAAAGGTAGAGACTATTTATTTATTTTATAGATGTCTCAAGGTCAAAAAAGAGACGAATAGTAGTTACCTATAAATTATTTTGCAAAATCTGTAAGTACCTCATATTGTTTTTTAAATAATATTTTAATTAGATATATGGATTTTCTAACACAAGGGTTCATAATATTATTTATTCTAAAATTTTTATTGTGCTAAATGTTCCATATTTAATACACATGACAATCATGATGAGGAATCTGTACTTGTAATTTTTTATGAACTTAATCATGATCTGTCAAAGGAAGAGAATGAGTATTCTGTAGGAAAAAGTTATCTGGAACGTGGAAATAAAATAGCAGAATCCAGACAGCTTAACCCGTCCTAATCAGAAGGAAAGATAACTGAAATCAGACAGCTTGACCTGTCCGTTTTAGTAGAAAACTCAGACATGCAGACACTAAAAAACAGACAGCCAGACCCGTCCGATTTAGAAGAAAAATCAGATGAACACTGAGATGCAGAATTTGATATATCACAGTTTGAATCTGTGACGTCCCCAAATCCCGGTCCCAAATCACCGCGGATTCGGTTCGAACATTCTACAACTATTGTGGAAGATATAAACATAAATTGTTTATACATTATATTACACACTATTCTCTAAGGTCGAGTAACCTTAACTTATACATAATTCATAACTTAACTATCACATAACATTATTATCATACAATACTATTATAAATTTAATCACACACATTAACTTTAAGCTGAAACTGATCTTTGGCCTTTCCTTGTATCCGATGCGTTTGTCTTAATCTGTAATTTTTATCATGATATAGCAAGGGTGAGCATAAAAGTTGCCCATCAAGTTTAAGTTCAATAATATAACGATATATCATGATTGAAAGAGTATGAATAATAAGTTGGCTATAATTCAACAATATAATTGTGAACTAGCAGGAATAAATTTTTGACTGAACACGTATTGAACATGAATAAATATATCTGAACCAACTGGTAATGAATGTGATCAGCCTTTCATACCTGACTTATACATGCAATATGTACAGAGTACAATTCATGGCAACCAACAATGATTAACCATAAGCATATCTGAATGAAACAACTCTTAATAGAGTTAAGTAAAAATAAATTTGCCTGAATCATTGATTACCGCTACGCAATTTATATCACTTTATTCGAAGACCTAATATTAGTAATATGGATCTCCAATATTAGAATAATATCATCACAATATAATACTATTATATATATAAATATACATAGAATAATTTAAACACATAACACATATCCCTATCAGTCTATAACACACATAAAACTTGATATCAAGTCAAACTAGTGCAGTCTATCTTGATTCTGATAAAATTCTAACGTTCCGACGGTCTAGTCGGACTTTTATCGAGTCTAAGTTCAATTAAACTATGGCTAACACTTAACAATTATCTTAGATAATTTTAATATCAGTCAAAATATTTTTCATAAGCTCGTATTATTTTTAAATAATTATTACTATTTATCTTGATTTTCCAATCATTAAAAACGTATTTAAATGTATTAAATACCACATAATTCTATTATCATTAATATTTATTTAATATCAAATATTAATGAAATACATGTCATAATATTATAATATATTTATAATATCACAAAGTATTTTTAATACTTTAAAATCACCTTTATATGATTTTTAAACAATTAAATTTATTATCTGATAATTGCTATTAATATTAAAATATTAATATTTTCATGGCAAAATATCAAAAGTTATATTTTATAACTTAAATTATTTTTATATGATTTTTAAATCATTTATTCTATTTTTTCATAATTTATTTAATATATTTATTAAATAAACTAATTATTGATTAATTAATGAAATTCATCACAAAATATTAAAAGTCACTGAAAATAACTTAAAATATTTTCTTTTACCATAATATTATTTTTCATGATTTTTTATGAATTAAAACCATTTTTAAATAATTTATTTAATATTGTAATTAAATAAATTAAATACCATTTATATTCTAAAAATATTAAATATTTATGAAATATACTCTAAATAATTAAAAACTATTTTTCAGACTTTAAACTAATTTTTCAGAATTTATTTTATATTTTTAATAATTAAAAACCATTTTTATCTATTTTTAAATAATTTACGGAAAATCAGAAAATAAATAATAATAAAATCGTCGCTAAAGGGCCCTATAGCGACAGACCCGTCGCTATAGGTGTTCTTGAGTTTCATGTCAGACTACAAGGTAGGAGGTTTGACCAACTGTAATTCATGGATCCAGAGGTATCTGGGTTTGCTTATGTGCTCAGATTATAGTATTGATGCAATACTACAATCCTAAACAAACATCATGGTCATCTTATATCTAATCAGAGAGATTTGGGCTCCCAAAAAGCTTGTCAGGCCTCATCTGGGTTTTCTGGGTAACCCAGAAACCAGTCAGTTGCGAGTGACCACTTTGTGGCTCACAAATCTTAGGGTTCTTGTCATTGGTTTTACGTTATAATGCTTCAAACCTGTAGTTAACATATCCAAGAACACATAACTAACACCAAACTAGTCAAACAACAAAACAGTTGAGAGATTAAGGCCGGTCAAAATGATGTCAGGAACTGTTCTTCACGATTTCTGGGTTTTCCAGATTTTGTCAAGAACAGTCGGTCAACGCTTGTTTGACCCTATTTATTTACGATTCTGCTAATGATCTGAGTGAACTAAAGACTTAATCATGTAGTCTTAATGTCAGGCTACAACAATAAAACAACAACTTGACCAAAACATAAACATACAGCAAGATCCATGGCCTGAAAAATTGTTGTCAAAAAAATTTGGGTTTCTGGGTTACCTAGAAACCAGATTTCGTGAATGGTCAACTACCTTTGACTGCTTATAACTTTCGACCTATACATGATCTGGACTTGGTTCACGTTCCAGATCATAGACAAAATAACATACTACAGATCTATAACATAAAACACAACAGATCATTAACACACAAAGATTTATAGGCCCTGACATATGGCTGTCAGGCCAAAAATTTCTAGTTTTCCAGATTTTTCAAAACATCACTTTCGTGCACTTTAATGTTATAGATCCTTGATCTATCAACCCAGATCACTAAAAGACACATTATTACATAACTTTAAACAATCAATTACAACATATAACATCAGATCGTATGATTTCTAAAAATTAGGGTGCTATACCATTTTGAGCTTTGATCTTGGATTCTGACCCTTGGATCTGTTATTGGATTGCTAGAACTTGATCATGGCTTGGTTTCTCACTCTCTCTCTCTCTCTAAATCCTGAATTTCTAGAGAGAGAAGGGTTAGGAGAAAAATGGAATTAAAGTGGTCATTTCTCTCTCTTGAATCTCTTCTAAATGTTAATGCAATGCATGTTGGCTGTCAATTTTTTTTTCTGAGATTGCTGGATAAGTCAATTGCTAGAGCTAGGGTAGTTCACCCACTCCTTTAGGGCTAGATCTACAAGCAATCTTCAATTATGTAATAAGGGTAGAATGGTCATGTTGCACCAAATTTTAATTCTAGAATTGTCTTTTGATGCAAACCCTTAGGGTTTAGGGTTTGGATTAGGGTTTAGGATTTGAACCATTTTAGGGTTTAGGGTTTAACCCTTAACTTGCAATTTAATTTCTAAGATTTTCGAATTTCGATTTTAAAAATCGAAAGTTAATATTTCTAAATTATAATTAGAATTTACTAATTATTTTAAAATTTCTTAATCATAATTCAAACTTTGCTAATTAGGATTAGTATTTCCTAATTAAAATTGCTAATTAAGCAATTAGGGTCGAAATTAGTCATTAGGGTTTGTAAACCACTAATTAGGATTTCTAATAGAAAAAATAATTTTCTAATTTAAAAATTAGATTTCGTAATTAGATTAGGGTTTCCTAATTACTTTACTTAAAAATTAGAATGAATATTTCCTAATTAAGATTTAAAATTACCTAATTACAAATTAGGGTTCCTAATAATTAGGGTTTCTAATTATTAGAATGTCTAATTAATGAATTAGGGTTATCCCTAATTAAGTTTATAATTAATACAAAAACCATATACGCTGTACTTAAATCCCCAATTTAGAGTTTCAAAATACCGAATTAGGGTTTTAAAATCCCCAGAACTGAACTTAGGGTTTTAAAATCGGTTTCTAGGGTTTCTTATTCATTGCTACGGTTTTCTAACCGAACGTAGACGTTCTTAATATATACCTAGGGTTTGTTACAGATATCGTTTATCTGGTCAACCCTCGACCCTTAACCACATACTGTACACATATACAACCATATACACAGAACATATTCACTTATTCCCTTAATCCTGAATAATTCACTTAAATCTTTAACAGAATTTTGAAATCCTCAAAATTCATTCTTAAAAATATCAAACGCATACACTTATTTTCTGTCTAGGTTCTAATATTGAATCTTAAATCAATAAATAAAAATTTTAAAAATATTTAAAATTCTTGGGTTGTCACAGAATCCAACGAATAGATGACCACTACCAAGCTTCCTATGTGACAACCCCAAAACAGGTCCATTCCACCCAACCCATTCTGAGTCGTCAAATACGTGGTACAGAAAATAACTACAACTTTATTACAACAATTGTCGTGCAAAATACAACAACACATATGCTGTGAGTTTGGATACAAATATATACCAAATGTGACTCATGTTCCAACCGTGGACATCACCTCACAATAACACCTTACATAAAGGTATAGTCAAAAATTATTTTAGAAATTAGAATCTTTGGGAAGTGCTCAAGCAAACCTTCGTACATGGGAGGCCATGCATCTAGGTTGTGATAGATATCATATGGCCACAGAATTATCCTTGGTTTACCCAATAGACCCCAAAGAAAAACGAGAAGATTACTATCATATTCTTCTCAATGGTGAGTCTTCTCTTGACTTATCATTATCTCCACTGTCTCTAATTGAGAATTATACTTCAAACAAACACCAAGATTATATAGGTAGTGCCCATAGATATACTCAGCAAGTGGATGAGCACAACCCTGTCTTATGATGACACGAGGTTGTATGTCATTAGACATCTTGTATGATAGTGACAAAACACCCTTCCAACGTTGGGTTCGCCTCACCCTATTTTCTTCACCAAATATAACTACTAAATGATGACCACCGTTCTATTCCCTTGTTACCCCCGCTCGACCCAGCTACACTCTTATTACCTGAAAGGAATTGTGAAGCAAAAGGGTGAGCACAACTAGCTCAGTAAAGAATATCATGACTAAAGATAATTAAATTATCAATAGCCTTCATCAATAATAAATCAGAGATTTAGAACATATGGTAAATGATAAAAATTTCAACCATAGTTGCAGCGGAACGAGCAATCCATTAGAAGAGTCAAATAGACTATAAAGTCTATTATCTTCTCCATGTTGAAAATCCACCAACAATGTTTTATCCATGTAACATCACTCAACAGTTCCTTTCCACAATCATATGAATAACTCATAATCATAATTGTGACTATAAATTTTTCTTCGCACCCAGGACGAAGAATATTTTTATCACCTGTCTTTACCTGAAACATCAAAGATCATGGTTATACCAAATCACAGTTCCTGTTTATAATCATACTAACAAATCCATCTTTGCACTACGGGCCAAAGATATTCATCAACAAACCATCTTTGCACTACGGGCCAAAGATATTCAACAACAGTTCATCTTTGCACTACAGGCCAAAGATATTCATCAACAGGCTATCTTTGCACTACATGCCAAAGATATTCATCAACAATTCATATTTGCACTACAGGCCAAATATATTCATATCTCAAAGAAATATATAATCATTTCAGAATTTATATAAACAATAATTATAACCATGTTGATCAATTCACCTTTGCACTTAAGCTTAAGATATTCAATTATAAATTCAATGGTCATGATCATACAAGTCACAATTCAACTTTGCACTACAGGCCAAAGAGAACCCTAGTCATGATCATACCAATAATCTATCCATCTTTACACTCCAGTGAAAGAGAATTTCAACATCAGGGTTATAAAAATATTATATATGATGATAAAAATAATATGATCAACATATAGTTTTAATCTCAAGAGTAATATTCGTAACTCATGAATAGTAACCCCGACACAAAAGATAGAAATTCTACAATAAAATTCATACCAATATTTCGGTATAATGATATTGAAAGAATAACATTACTAAATTTATAAACAATTTATTTTAATTGTTTACACTTTACTAATTAATGCATTTAATCATCATAAAATGCCAACTCTTACAATTTCATCATCAATAACCAAAACCCTCATAAAAAATCTGCATATACCTCATATAGGATTCTCAAGCCATAAAATCCTATTTTTCAATTTTCTTTCTTCACAAAACATATTTAATTCATTTACTCATAACTAGACCATTTTCATGAAAAATACCAAATTTGTTCCAAAAATATTTCTTTTCTGGGATTTAGCATAATATAGTCCCATAGTGAACATATATTTTTCTCAGAATTTTTAAAAGTCATTTACTATTTTTCATATGGCCAAAATAGCCGAATATTTAGACATTTATCAAAAATTATACTTTTGTCTAAAAATTCTGAAATTTACAGAGTATACTTCTATCATATACATGTACTCCCAATAAAAATTTCATCAATTTTGGAGTTAACCACAAGGAATTATAAGCGGTTACTTTTAAAATAGTCTTTTCCCGTAAAATTCATAACTCTTAATCTATACATCCAAAAATCACCATTTTTGGACACAATCAATAAAACTCATCAAAATATCATTTCAAATTTTTCCAGAATTTTTGAAGATCAGAAAAATTACGAAACTGAAAATCATAACAACCCTTAAAATCCCTTACTATCCCTTACAATCCCTTACTATCCCTTACCTCAAAAGTGCAGTATTTCTGACTGGATATCGGATATGATGCTGAAGGAAACTTGCACTGATGAATAGCAACTCACCAAAGTATCTAAATACTCACAAAATATGCTTCATAATATAGAGAGAGAAAGAGAGAAAGCTTATGTTTCTGGTGTGATTTTCAATTCTAACTTAGCCCTCTATTTATAGGAAAATTTTGGTAGGTTTGACCTGCAACCTGATGGCTTTACCTGCTACTATTCCCACCCACCACATTTGAAATATAATTCAGTACATTTCTTCACCAACCACAAGTGGGGCCCACCAATTCTAGAATTTTCCACCAAAATGATAAACTCCGAAAATTCAACAATTTCTGAACTAGTCATCTCGTAAAATTCATAATAAATCATACGTTCATTTTTAACGGTTCAAAATTTGTGGGCATATACTCAACTTATATATGTATAACATATCCAAAAATTACCACGATCCAACGGTCGGATTAAAAATTATAACCCCCGCAAAATATCTCAAAAAACCCTGATTTTTAATACCTCCATTCCGACAAAAGTACGGATAAAAATCTCAACATTAACTCCTTCATTTTTTAACCACAAAAATATATCCCTCATTTATATCCACATAAAATAAATATTTTCTTATCATATGAATCAATAATTAATTATTCACAAATAATATTACAGAATCACATTTATGACAACCAGGCCGTTCCCAGGAAAGAGGGGGCTTTCCAATAAGGATTTCTCCTTACTGGCGCGCAATTAGATGACCAAACCTCTCCTTAGACAGAACTTTCTAGACATTGCCAATAATGTTATCTAATAATATTATTCAAATAATATGAATTATTGATCTGATAAAGGAAAATACTGTGCATCAACAATTATTGAACAACAATAATACAAAATTTCAACGTAGCAATTATTGAATCAATAAAATAAAATATTGAACAGTAATTACTGTAACAATTATTGAGTATTGCCTTCTTACGTAAGAATCAACAATTTCAAAAATACTATGCAATACCGTGTGCTACTGTGCAATAACGCGTATTACTGTATTTTAACCACCGGGTATTCCAACAGTGTTAACGGTAAAAACTACGCCGTTATTTGTAAAAACTTAAATTTGTCGTTTTCTTCACCCGACAGTTATTCTGTTATGGGGCCCACAAATAGCTGCGCCGTCGTACGAATATTCCCCGACAGAAAGAATATTCCACGACCAAATGAATATTCCCCGACAACAATGATTATTTTATAACCACTTGTGTATTTTGAAAAATTTTCACATTTCACCCATAACTTTAACTTTTTATCAATTTAACCATTTACTGAATTGTAATTATAAAAAAAATTGAATACTTTTATTTCATAAAATTCGGGGTCTTACATCCTAGATCATGTCGAACTGTGAGAAATCATCCCCCAAATTTGGTTATAGGTGACCTCCACATTGGATGATCAAAAGAAGTGTTTTTGAATAGATTTGATTATGAAAATCCAAAATCGAAAACTTCAGAGAACATCTAGCAAGCTTACTATTGGTAACAATAATGTTGATATATAGGTAACAAATCACAAAGGTGTGATCGTATTGTTTACTTGCTATTTGTGATTTTGTTATAAACTTACTCCAATGATATTCTTTATCTTTGAACTTATTCTTTTAATATTGACACATGGGGCGAGATAACTATTTAGTTAAATTGATATGAATTAATTTTTGTTGATAACAAAGGGGGAGAGATATTTGGGTAATGATGATTATGTTTTAAACAACTTGTGCTTAATCAACTTGTATCAACTTCTGCTTAATGATTTCTTTTTGATAATGACAAAGGGGGAGAGATATTGGTATTTGAATTGGTATTCATATTGGTAGTAAGATACTATATTGTTCAACTGTATGCAATGATTGTTATTTGGATCAAGTCATTTTTTTTGCTCCTTAATATGCATAAATTTAGGGGGAGCCTTATATATATGGGGAGCATATAAATTCAAAAGATAATATATTGTCATCATCAAAAAGGGGGAGAATGTTGGTTTATATCTTTTGTGATTTTAATAATGACAATATAGTTGGGAATCTATTTTGGAAATGTTGGTTTATATCTTTTGTGAATTTTATGTTGACAATATTATTGGGTTTGTATTATTTAATGTATTTGTTTTAGATTGCTTGGGATGGTTTAATATATTATATTGTTTGGCCAAAATTGGTTTATTAATATTTGTTTAATATGTTATATTTCTAGGTTGGCCAATTAAAATAAAGGTATGCAATCTGAGTTTATTTAGGTAACCAACCTAATTAAGCAATCTGTTGAGTATTTCACTTAAACTATTTCTCTCCTTATATTATACTATTCAAATTGGAAAGGAGTCTTTTTAAATGAGTTGACTAAGCAATCCTATTAGACTATGTCTCCTTTATTTTAGCTATCTGATATATGATTTGGATATTATATCTTTATTAATTGATATCTTAAATCTTTTGGACTCTTTAATTGCAAAAATCTTGTGATGTACCAACTGATTGAGTTTTTCATGCTAACTTATTCATATTATATTTGTTGGTCAACTGCATGGGTTAAAGAGATTTATCAGCTATGTATTTTTTGCTAACAAATTCCATAGCCGTTAGTTCCTTATATATATATATATATATATATATATATATATATATATATATATATATATATATATCAGGTACAAAGACTTGGATACATCAGTTCAGTAAAATCAAAGCAAGCATTTGTCTTATACAAAGATATTTCAATAGAGAGCTATCAAAGTTTATTTCCAGCAAGTCTTGTTATTTAATTAATTCTTCGTTGGCTGGAAATAAGAGTTCTTTGTAATCATATATTTCTTGTAACGAAATCTGAGTTCAAGTCCTGTTGGGTTTGGTCTATCTAGTAGTAGATATGGTTTTCAAGGTTGCAGAGGTGCAAAAGTCTCCGTGGTGAGAAAAATTGCAGTGGTGCAAATGGGGCAGATGTGTCCATCGTAGTAGAAAGCTTTATTTGAACAGGGAGTTCTTTTTATTGCATTTAATTGTGTATTAAGTTTAATAAAAAGAGTCTCCAATACTAGTTGGTATTGGACGTTGATTAGGCTACTAGACTAGAGGATAGGGGTTGAATCGCGTAAAAATATTTGTGTGATTTACTGTTCTTTTGCTTTTGTTATATGTTTTAAAAATCTGCAGATTTTGGTTTAAATCGAAAAAAATTTATACTAATACGGACAAGTATTAATTGTCCGTTTATAACAGACAAAGAACATAACTAATACGGACATAGTTAGACCGTCCGATTATAGCCTGCTATAGTAAACTTTAAAATTTGACCACTGTAGATCACTTTGGGTATTTACACCTATTCACCCCCTCCAGGTGCGCTTAATTATAGAATTTCAGGGTGATGTTAAAATAGCTCCTTAATTTGAATAGGAGTGATCGAATTAATGTTGACCTACGATTATTAACTTTGAAAATCAATTTTAAGAAAAATATTTTCCACTTGTTTGTGTCCTGAAACTTAATCTAAATTAGTAACTATTAAAACACCATCTTTGCTTTTGATTCACAGAGTTTGTTTTTAAATTATAGTAATTTGGGTCTGAATCACAATATGCCAACGGCAAACTGTATATATATACATATAAAAACCCAACAACAAACTTGCCTTAATCAAACAACAGAAAAGAAAGCTACAAATTTTGCAAACAATTAATTAAAGAAAACTTTATCTAGTTGTCCATATGTTGAGAAAGAATTCAACCAATCTGTTTAATAATCTTTACTTAATAACTAATTTGGCTTTTTAGCTGTCAAAGTGTCAAGCCCACCTCATTGTTTTTCCTCCTTTTGGAAGGGACACTCTCCAACGAATATGATGAAAAAGATGGTTCCAGTGACAACTGGAGCTTACTATTCACCTTAATCGGCTCATCAGATGAGCCGATTAGGTGTGGGAAATTAAGCAAGGCACGGGAGCCACGCATTTTAAATGCAGCTCGGTCATAAGCTAACGCTGCATCCTCGGGCTTCTCGTATGTCCCCAGCCACACTCTAGCTCCTTTCTTAGCCGGGTCCCTTATTTCTGCCGCGAACTTGCCCCATGGACGCCGCCTTACACCTCTAAAACGCCTTAAATCTGACGGCGCCTGAACTTCACGCTGCACCACCTTTTCTCTCTCCTTGCCCTCGCTTTCCAACTTTACTACCTTTTTTGACGAGCTTTCCACATTCAAAGTTTTCCCTATGTTATTTTCCATGGAAACAAAACTACCTAAGCTTGAATTGGGGCCATAATTCGATGCTGCGAACGAAATCATTGGCGGAAAGTACTCTGCAAATTCAGTGTCACTGATGAGACGCTGATGTATGGAATCAAGAAAACAGAAGTCAGATTCCAGCATGGTTTGTTCAAACATTTTTTGGGCTATGATTTGAAGGTTTTGTGGAGTTTGGTGATATTATGAGAAGGGGTTATGGTGTAGGGGTATATATATACATTAGTAGAATTTTCTAAGAAGTTTCATTTTCCATGCAAGTGGACTTATTTTAATTACGTGGTTCTGATTCTTTGAATATATTTTTAACTTTTTCTCGTAATTCGAATAATAAAAAGTTTTGTTAAAAGAACCCATGAAGTGGAGAGAGGAAGTCAATATTCAAATACTGACAATACCCCACGTTTTTCCAATGGATTAACAACCCCATTCACTGTCATCATTCTTCTTAGTTCTTATCCTTCATAAATTTTCGACTCATTAGAATCTTCCTCTTTGTTTCTTACTTCTAATCTCAAAAGTGGTTGAAAGTATTTGACCAACTTGCTTCAAATAATTAATAATAATCTCTTAACGTTCCATGATTATCTTAGTTAAGTTAAAAATTAGAAAACTAAAACTTTCATTAAAACAAAAAATTATTGAAAAAAATTTATGTTTATAAAGTGTATTTTCTAATATCCATAATGAGTAATTTTTTCATTTTTTTAAAAAGTTAAAAGACGCGCAATAGATAGTATTAAATAACATCTATATAGTTAATGAAGTACTAAATATTAATGTTGTTTTATAGAGTGACATATATATTGATATAATTAATTTCTAGCAAAAAATATAAATTATTGCATGAGTATGTTAAGCACAAGTGCAATGAATAGACTAGGTAACTATTTGATCCAAGTTTGTTAGAACAAGAGGTAGAACTCTAACCTATGAGCGGCTAATGAGTACTTTATCTCTAACAAATATTGTGCGTTTTAATTGCAAAATATATTTAATTTTCTACTTATGCTAATTAGGGCACTAAATTTTCTTCTCACTATTTATTATTTAGATTAGTAATGTGATAAAAATAACCCAACAATAACAAATTGTCACGTGTTATTTCTAGAACATATTAATAAGGGTAATATAATAATTTCATTCATTGAGTATTCTAGAGACATTAAATCCAATAAAGGATATAATTCCTAGGATGTTTAACCAACTAGATCAAGATCCTCTCCATTTTAATTTGAAATAGAGTGTCTCCATTTAAAGGTCCATATTTAAAGTTATTAGATCTAAGGTTGTGAAGTTGCCACCCCATTTAAAAACTACTAACTTAACTGTAATTATCTCATTTAAAATTCACTAACTTAACTCTAGTCACTTCATGATTTAAAAGTCACTAAACTAGCTCTAGCCATTAATTTAATATAACAATAAATTATTATTATTATTATTTATTTATTTTAATAGAACACTAATATATGATTATTATTATTATTAGTGTTATAATAATAACACTAATATAGGCGTTGTATATAACATTAAAAGCGTGTCCCACATATATTAGAATAATACACATTCTGTTCATCTATGTACAATACATAATTGAGCATAATATTAGGATTGAAAATAGGGATCAGAATCCTCTCTATTTCAATTTGAAATGGAGAGTCTCCATTTAAATGTCCAGATTTAAAGTTATTATTATTATTAGTGTTATAATAATAATAATAATAATAATAATAATAATAATAATAATAATATATTAGTATTATATTAAATTAATGGCTAGAGTTAGGTTAGTGACTTTTAAATAAAGTGACTAGAGTTAGGTTAGTAGGTTTTAAATGAGGTAGTTAGAGTTAAGTTATTGACTTTTAAATGAGTTGGCCAACTTCACAACCTTAGATCTAATAACTTTAAATCTAGACCTTTAAATAGACTATTCATTTCAAATTGAAATGGAGAGTGTAAGACCTCAACTTTTATAAATAAAGATGAATTTTCTATAAATATCATTTTTGAATATTATGGAGTTAATTTGATATAATGTTATAGTTGTGGGTAATATTTATAAATTTTGCAAAGTACGCAAGTTGTTATATAATATTCGATTGGTCGGGGAATATTCGTTTTAACAGGGAATATTCGTACAATGACACAATCATTGGTGGACCCCACAACGGAATTATTGTCGGATTGAGAAAACGACAAAAATATTTTATTAAAAATAACGGCGGAAGTTTTACCATTGTTACTGTTGAACTGCTCGGTAGTAAAAGTACAGTAATACGTGTGGTTGCATAGTAGCACACGGTATTGATTATTAATGCTTATGTGAGAAGTCACTCAGTTTGATTCAATTATTGTTAGTTAATAATATGAATTATTTAGCGATAATGACGTTTTGTTTTATTCGTATTATTAACGTAATAAAATAGAAACATCTTTTTATATAAAACAGAATACTTTATTAAAGTTATTCTATAAATAGAATATATTATATTTTATTTAAAAGATTTTTCTTTAAATATGGACCGTCAGATTAAAGTAATCAATCTGGACCGTTCATGGATTAGTTACTATGCATTCTATTTTTCTATAAATAGCAGCTCATTCCTTCATTATTTCTTACGAATTCACTGAACTCTAGAGAGAGAAACTATAGAGAGAAACTATAGAGAGAGAGAAGAAGAGTATTCTGCTACTTAACTACTTCCTTATTTCAGCTCTTCTTTAAAACGGTAAGGGGTGTTATTCTTTCTTATTCATGAAGAGAACTGTTGTTATTCCATTTCTTATTATTTTGTTAGAATAACCTGTATACGCGGTCTACCCTATACTTGGTGACATTCTTCTATTATTCTGTTGGAACATCCTGTCTGTGTGTTTTACACCGGACCTGGTTCTGTTTTTATTATTATTCTGTTGGAACATCTTGTGTGTTTTACACCGGACCTGGTTCCGTCTTTATTATTATTCTGTTGGAACATCCTGTCCGTGTGTTTTACACCGGACCTGGTTCCATCTTTATTATTATTTAGTTGGAACATCCTGTCCGTGTGTTTTACACCGGACCTGGTTCCGTCTTTATTATTATTCTGTTGGAACATCCTGTCTGTGTATTTTACACCGGACCTGGTTCCGTCTTTATTATTATTCTGTTGGAATATCCTGTCTGTGCGTTTTACGCCGGACCTGGTTCCATTATTTATTATTCGGTGGGAATAACCTGTCTGTGCGGTCTATCGCATGCATGGTGATTTCTTTTGTTATTCCATTCTTTATTATACTCAGTTGGTTAAGTTTTGACTTCTATACTCCATGAAATTTATGGAATATCCTTGATAATTGCGTTTCATCCAGTATCTTTTCATAAAAATATTTTTCTAAGCATTCTTGAATTTTACTCCACAAAGCAGTATCATGTTGACAATTTGGACGTTGTTAATTCTTGGATAAATTAATTCTTGAACTTGTTTTATTGAATTCTTATATCATTGTCATCATCCTCATGTTTATAAAATGTTAAAAGTCATTTGTGGCCTGTAGTGCATAGATGGACTTGGTATGATTATGACCAGGGATTATTCGGTATAATCATGACCGTAATGTTACAAATGATGTGGTAAAAGTTCTCATTGGCCCGTAGTGCGTTGATGGACAGTTGTTGGCATGATCATGACCATTAATGAATACACGAATATCCTTGGCCATAGTGCAGGGGTGATTCGATGATGTGGATTATTTTATTAAGCTGAGTTCCAGCGATAACAGTGTTGAAAAACCTTTTAAATCATAAAAGATAGTAGATTTTATTTTCTACTTGACTCTTTTAATGGATTGCTTGTTCCGCTGCAGTTAAACTTGATGTCTATTATATTTTATCAATTTAACATTGTTGAAGGCTAATGATAATTTATTCTGCATTATCTTAGTCATAATATTTCTTACTGGGCTAGTTGAGCTCACCCTTTCTTTCACTGTTCTCTTCAGGAAATGAGAACGTAGCTGGGGCAAGTCGGGGAACGGAGTGATGGTTCGAATGATAGTATTAGTTAGTAGTCCTCACTATTCTATGTAATAGTGTGTTAATAAATGTAATGAGGACTCCTTTTGAGTATGAATACTCTCTAGAAGATAATATTTGTATTCAAACTCACAGTTTATGTTTTGTCGTATTGTACACGACAGTTGTATTAGTAAGTTATATTTGTATTCTGTACTTTGTATCTGACGACCCAAGATGGGTGATGTATACCTAATTTTGGGGGCGTCACAGTTGGTATCAGAGCTTAGGGATATGATCCCTGGCTAAGATGTGAGAATAGAACTAGGAGGGGAGAGACGGGGAATTTCTTCGCTAGTATGACCTACCTAAGTTTATTTGCATGGTATTTAATTGGTCGGTCATAATATAAGGATAATATATGACATATCAATTAACTTTTATTTTGTGGCAGTATCTGAAAATGGCATCTGAGAATGTTGAGAATAGCAATGGAGCACAGGCGACTGTTGATTCACCACATATCAATAATCAGGATAATGTGCATCAGGAAGGTGACAATCCTCATGCAAACAACAACACTGACCAGATGATGAATGATGGAATGTTCAGAAACTTTATGCAGTTCATGCAACAGCAGGCGAGAGCGGCTCCTGTCCAAAATATAGGTGGAAACACTGAAAACTCTCAGACGGTCACCGCTAAACAGTTCAAGGAGCTGGGACCACCAAGTTTAAGGGAGAGCCAAAACCACTTATAGCGGAAACATGGATAAAGCAGATTACCAAGATATTTGATGTCTTGGGATGCTCCGAGGAGCAAAAGGTTCCCTTTGCCGCCTTTATGTTGCGAGGAGAGGCAGATTACTGGTGGGAATCGATTAAGCGTACTCAACCTGCCGCACTGAAGATGTCTTGGGAGAAGTTCCAAGAGCTGTTCAATGACAAATACTTTCCCGAAAGTGTTCGTCACATGAAGGAGGTGGAGTTCATCAAATTGGAGCAGAATAATATGACCGTGTCGCAGTATGAGGCTAAATTTGCTGAGTTGTCCCGGTTTGCGTCCCACTTGGTGGATAATGAAGAGCGAATGACGCGAATGTTTTTGCGAGGTTTGAAACCTGAGATACGTCAACATCTTATTTCTCATAAACTGTGTTTGTATTCAGATGTTGTGAATAGGGCTCAGTTAGTGGAGCGCGATAACGAGTCAACGCAACCAAAAGAGAGCAGTCGGCAAAATGATAATACCAGTGAGAGCAGTCATCGAAGCGGTGACAACAAGCGTGGAGGGAATCAACAGGCCAGAAATGGTAACCACTTCGGTGGTAATCAGGGCCAAAACAATAAGAATGGTCATTTCAAGAAGAGGAGATTCAACAATGATGGAAAGACGTCAGCACCAGCACCCGTTGTTAAGGAAGGAGAACGACCACCTATCATATGTTTTAAATGCGGAGGGGAGGGGCACATCAGTCCAAACTGCGCGATGCCGTCTAAAGCATGTTATAATTGTGGAAGAGAAGGTCATTTAGCTCGATTTTGTCGTTTACCAAAAACAAGTTCAGCCAAGATGGAGACACCAAAGGCCGTCCCAGAAAAGTCAAAACCGGTAATGCAAGGGAGAGCGTTTGTTGTGACCTCCCAGAAAGCAAGGAACCCGAATGAGGTCATCACGGGTAAGCTTATCATAAACTCTAACGAAGTCTATACTTTATTTGATACCGGTTCTACCCATTCTTTTATTTCTCCTACTTGCGCTCATCGATTAAATTTGATTCCGGAGAAATTAGACTTTGACTTATTTGTTGAAACTCCATTGGGAGAAACCTTCATTACATCCACGGTTTATAAGTCTTGTTTGGTTCAAGTTGGTACCCACACATTACCTGTCGATTTGATTTCATTAAAAATACTTGCATTTGACGTGATTCTAGGGATTGATTGGTTAACTACTCATCATGCAAAAATTGATTATTTTCGTAAGGTTGTTAGCTTTCATATTCCTAATCGACCTATTATGCGAATTCAAGCAACCAAACCATTAAAATCAATCGCTGTCATCTCAAGCCATAAAGCTATTCGTTTATTGAAAAATGGATGTCAAGCTTTCTTAGCTCATGTCACGGATCTAAACAAAAATACGTCAGTTTTGAATGATATTTCTATTGTTAATAAATTTCCTGACGTATTCCCTGAAGAACTTCCTGGCCTACCCCCAGAGCGTGAAATTAAATTTTGTATCGACCTTGAACCCGGTACAAAACCCATTTCCAAAGCCCCATATCGAATGGCTCCTATTGAACTTCAGGAGTTAAAGATCCAACTGCAGGAATTGTTAGACATTGGCTTTATTCGTCCTAGTACTTCTCCTTGGGGTGCTCCTGTTCTATTCGTGAAGAAGAAAGATGGAAGTATGCGACTTTGTATTGATTATCGGGAGTTGAATCATGTCACCATCAAAAATAGGTACCCATTGCCACGTATTGATGACCTGTTTGACCAGTTGCAAGGAGCACAATTCTTTTCAAAGATCGATCTTCGTTCTGGATATCATCAGCTGAAGGTTAGAACTGAGGATATTCCAAAGACGGCTTTCAGAACTCGGTACGGGCATTATGAATTTCTAGTCATGTCCTTTGGATTGACTAATGCTCCTGCTGCCTTCATGGATATGATGAACCGGGTATTCAAGGAATATTTGGATCACTTTGTGGTCGTCTTTATTGATGACATCCTTATTTATTCCAAAAGCCGTGAAGATCATGAGCAACACTTGAGGTTGGTACTCCAAAAGCTTCGTGAATACAAGCTTTATGCCAAGTTGAAGAAATGCGAGTTCTGGCTGGAGGAGGTAGCATTCCTTGGGCACGTAGTATCAAGTCGTGGAATATCGGTTGACCCGACAAAGATTGAAGCTATTCAAAGCTGGGAGCAACCTAAATCAGTGACCGAAGTACGTAGCTTTCTTGGTTTAGCTGGTTATTATCGGAGATTCGTGGAAGGATTTTCTCGAATCGCTACTCCATTAACTCAGCTGACTCGGAAAGATACAAAGTTCGGTTGGAGCGAAGAATGTGAGAAGAGTTTTCAAGAACTCAAGAGGAGACTCATTTCAGCACCTGTTCTAACAATACCATCTGGCTCGGAGGGATTTGTCATCTACAGTGATGCTTCGAGCAAAGGGTTGGGATGCGTTCTCATGCAACATGGAAAAGTCATAGCCTATGCATCAAGACAACTCAAGGAATATGAGAGAAATTATCCTACTCATGATCTAGAGTTGGCAGCTGTTGTCTTTGCACTTAAAATTTGGAGGCATTACTTGTATGGGGAGAAGGTGGAGATCTTTACGGATCATAAAAGCCTCAAATATTTCTTCACTCAAAAGGAACTCAACATGCGACAACGACGTTGGCTTGAACTGTTGAAAGATTATGATCATACCATTCAATACCATCCTGAAAAAGCGAACGTGGTAGCTGACGCATTGAGTAGAAGATCATATGCAAGTACGAGTGCGATATTGTCAACACAAAGGCCCATTTTGTGTGACTTTGCAAAGGATGGAGATAGAGTTAAAGACTCCAGGGACCCATGTGATGATGGCGAATATACGAGTAGAACCGACTTTAATCGATAAAGTTAAAGCTGCTCAAGCTACAGACCTGGAGCTGATGCGTATGAGGAAGAAAGTGCAAGAAGGTGCTATGCCGGAAGCAAGAATCGATGAAGAAGGAATACTTCGAGTCAACTCCAGACTTTGTGTTCCTAACAACCCTGATTTAAAGTATGAAATCATGATGGAGGCGCACAACACACCGTTTGCAATCCATCCTGGAAGTACCAAAATGTATCATGATCTTCGTCATACATTTTGGTGGAGCAATATGAAGAGAGAGATAGCGTTGTTTATCTCAAGGTGTCTAACTTGTCAACGAGTCAAAGCGGAGCATCAAGTACCAAAAGGTCCATTGCAACCACTTGAAATTCCAGAATGGAAGTGGGAGCACATTACCATGGATTTCGTTACCGGTCTTCCTAAGGTTTCTCAAGGTATAGATGCGATTTGGGTCATTGTTGATAGATTGACCAAGTCTGCTCATTTCTTACCGATACGAGAAACTTATACACTTGAACGTCTTGCTCGTATGTACATAAACGAGATTGTAAGACTGCATGGTATGCCAGTATCCATAGTTTCTGATCGAGACCCAAGATTCACTTCACGATTTTGGGTTAGTTTACAAAAAGCTATGGGCACGGATTTACGATTTAGTTCAGCATATCATCCTCAGACGGACGGACAATCAGAGAGGACTATTCAAACTCTTGAAGATCTATTAAGACTCTGTGTCTTTGACTTCAAGGGAAGTTGGGACAAGTTCTTACCATTGGTGGAGTTTTCCTACAACAACAGTTATCAAGCAAGTATTGGCATGGCTCCATTCGAAGCATTGTATGGAAGAAAATGTCGTTCTCCAGTATGCTGGGATGAGGTGGGTGAAGCAACGTTGTTGGGACCGGAGTTGGTACGTATGACTACAGAAAAGATTCAAACGATCCGACAACGTATAAAAACCTCACAAGATCGACAAAAGAGTTATGCTGATCTTCATCGAAAGGACGTGGAATTTGATGTAGGAGATCATGTGTTCTTACGTGTTGCTCCATGGAAAGGAGTTACGAGATTTGGAAAGAGAGGAAAGCTCAATCCTCGATTCATCGGTCCATTTTTAATCCTCGATCGAGTAGGAACTGTGGCTTATAGACTCGCTTTACCGCCAAGTATGTCTCGTGTTCATAACGTTTTTCACATATCCATGTTACGCAAATATGTGGAAGACCCGAACCACATTATTGAGTTAGAACCGGACGAAATAGCGGAGGATTTGACGTATGAAGAAGTTCCTGTTCAAATCTTGGATAAGAAGGAACATATTCTACGCTCCAAGGTTATACCTCAAGTCAAAGTTTTGTGGAGAAACCACGATGTTGAGGAAATGACTTGGGAGTTAGAATCTGAAATGAAATCAAGGTATCCTTACCTCTTCGACATACCAGGTACGTACCCTAATTTCGAGGGCGAAATTTCATAAGAAGGGGAGGTTGTAAGACCCCAACTTTTATAAATAAAGATGAATTTTCTATAAATATCATTTTTGAATATTATGGAGTTAATTTGATATAATGTTATAGTTGTGGGTAATATTTATAAATTTTACAAAGTACGCAAGTTGTTATATAATATTCGATTGGTCGGGGAATATTCGTTTTAACAGGGAATATTCGTACAACGACACAATCATTGGTGGACCCCACAACGGAATTATTGTCGGATTGAGAAAACGACAAAAATATTTATTAAAAATAACGGCGGAAGTTTTACCATTGTTACTGTTGAACTACTCGGTAGTAAAAGTACAGTAATACGTGTGGTTGCATAGTAGCACACGGTATTGATTATTAATGCTTATGTGAGAAGTCACTCAGTTTGATTCAATTATTGTCAGTTAATAATATGAATTATTTAGCGATAATGACGTTTTGTTTTATTCGTATTATTAACGTAATAAAACAGAAACATCTTTTTATATAAAACAGAATACTTTATTAAAGTTATTCTATAAATAGAATATATTATATTTTATTTAAAAGATTTTTCTTTAAATATGGACCGTCAGATTAAAGTAATCAATCTGGACCGTTCATGGATTAGTTACTATGCATTCTATTTTTCTATAAATAGCAGCTCATTCCTTCATTATTTCTTACGAATTCACTGAACTCTAGAGAGAGAAACTATAGAGAGAAACTATAGAGAGAGAGAAGAAGAGTATTCTGCTACTTAACTACTTCCTTATTTCAGCTCTTCTTTAAAACGGTAAGGGGTGTTATTCTTTCTTATTCATGAAGAGAACTGTTGTTATTCCATTTCTTATTATTCTGTTGGAATAACCTGTATACGCGGTCTACCCTATACTTGGTGACATTCTTCTATTATTCTGTTGGAACATCCTGTCTGTGTGTTTTACACCGGACCTGGTTCCGTTTTTATTATTATTCTGTTGGAACATCCTGTCTGTGTGTTTTACACCGGACCTGGTTCCGTCTTTATTATTATTCTGTTGGAACATCCTGTCTGTGTGTTTTACACCGGACCTGGTTCCGTCTTTATTATTATTCTGTTGGAATATCCTGTCTGTGCGTTTTACGCCGGACCTGGTTCCATTATTTATTATTCTGTGGAATAACCTGTCTGTGCGGTCTATCGCATGCATGGTGATTTCTTTTGTTATTCCATTCTTTATTATACTCAGTTGGTTAAGTTTTGACTTCTATACTCCATGAAATTTGTGGAATATCCTTGATAATTGCGTTTCATCCAGTATCTTTTCATGAAAATATTCTTCTAAGCATTCTTGAATTTTACTCCACAAAGCAGTATCATGTTGACAATTTGGACGTTGTTAATTCTTGGATAAATTAATTCTTGAACTTGTTTTATTGAATTCTTATATCATTGTCATCATCCTCATGTTTATAAAATGTTAAAAGTCATCTGTGGCCTGTAGTGCATAGATGGACTTGGTATGATTATGACCAGGGATTATTCGGTATAATCATGACCGTAATGTTACAAATGATGTGGTAAAAGTCCTCATTGGCCCGTAGTGCATTGATGGACAGTTGTTGGCATGATCATGACCATTAATGAATACATGAATATCCTTGGCCGTAGTGCAGGGGTGATTCGATGATGTGGATTATTTTATTAAGCTGAGTCCCAGCGATAACAGTGTTGAAAAACATTTTAAATCATAAAAGATAGTAGAGTTTATTTTCTACTTGACTTTTTTAATGGATTGCTTGTTCCGCTGCAGTTAAACTTGATGTCTATTATATTTTATCAGTTTAACATTGTTGAAGGCTAATGATAATTTATTCTGCATTATCTTAGTCAAATATTTCTTACTGGGCTAGTTGAGCTCACCCTTTCTTTCACTGTTCTCTTCAGGAAATGAGAACTTAGCTGGGGCAAGTCGGGGAACGGAGTGATGGTTCGAATGATAGTATTAGTTAGTAGTCCTCACTATTCTATGTAATAGTGTGTTAATAAATGTAATGAGGACTCCTTTTGAGTATGAATACTCTCTAGAAGATAATATTTATATTAAAACTCGCAGTTTATGTTTTGTCGTATTGTACATGACAGTTGTATTAGTAAGTTGTATTTGTATTCTGTACTTTGTATCTGACGACCCAAGATGGGTGATGTATACCTAATTTTGGAGGCGTCACAAAGAGGATCTTGATCCTAACCAACTAAGGATTGACAACCTAAAAGGTCTCTAAAGCCAATAATATGGGATACTCAACATAATTAAGGTACACTATTTACTTTAATAATAATTCTCTCCCTCCATATCTGTTTTCTGACTGAAGTATCGGAGAGTGCTCTTAGAGCTCCCAACCTTCGACAGACTTTTTACAGGTTTTTCTGGCAAAGTCAAGGCAGCCAAACAACGGTCAAAGTCAAGGTTCGTGGGTTGACTAAAATCTTAATTTGAATATTGTTGATTGACGCATCAGATTGGCATCGTCTGTTAGAACTGAATAAAAAGTCCTCTCTTTCTTACAAATCAGAAAATTAATATGGTGAACACTTGCGCTTTAGCATGAGGTCACAACCCTTCACCTCCAACATTGTTAGAGCTTATGCCCTAGAGGCCAATTATTTGATATAATTGCTTAACATTTTTGATATTATATTTGATTGAATAAATAAATTATTTTATTATGATTTTATTTACTGCGTTATATAAATGTTAGCATAATAAAAGTCATTAGAATAGTGATACAAATTATATAGCTTCAAGTATGTGACTTGAATATGAGATTATATAATTACAATTAGTATCATTGTTCTTAAATATCCCTAGTCGAGTATCATTGTTAATGGGACAACAATGATACATTGAGACTAGTATGTGGATTGACTGATGACCAAATCTCATTGATCATAAATATATGAGATATTGAGTCAATACATAGGTACATGTTAGAGAACGAAGTACTGGACATACCCACCATGAGAATTCTACGTGGAGTATTATGCAAAGTGTCATTAGCAATTCTCATAGTGACAATGATGTAATGATCCTTCGACCTGAAATTACTATATTACTATACGAAAATTTATGTATTTTGATATAATCAAAAGTCACATTTAATAGGGTGGATGTAAGACCCCAACTTATTATAAATAAAAGTGAATTTTCCTCTATTCATTATTCTAAATTAATAAGGTATTAATTTGATATGCTACTTTGGTTATGGGTGAAATGTGCAAATTTTGCAAAATAAGCAAGTGGTTATAAAATAATCATTGTTGTTGGAGAATATTCTTTTGGTCGTGGAATATTCTTTTTGTCGGGAATATTCGTACGACGACGCAGTCATTTATGGGCCCCATAACGGAAAACGGTTGGATGAAAGAAAACGACAAAGTTTGAGTTTTATAAATAACGACGTAATTGTTACCGTTAACACTGTTGGATTACCTAGTGGTTAAAATACAATAATACGCGTGGTTGCACAATAGCACATGGTTTTGCACAGTATTGTTGAATTATTGATTCTTACGTAAGAAGACACTACTCAATAATTGTTACAGTAATTACTGTTCAATATTTTATTGCTTCAATAATTGCTGCGTTGATATTTTATATTATTTCAATAATTATCACTGCACGGTATTTTCCATTATCAGATCAATAATTTATATTATTTGAATAATATTATTAGATAGCATTATTGGCAATGTCTAGAAAGTTCTGTCAAGGAGAGGTTTGGTCACCTAATTGCGCGCCAGTAAGGAGAAATTCTTATTGGAAAGCCCCCTCTTTCCTGGGAACGGCCTGGTTGTCATAATTGTGATTCTGTAATATTATTTGTGAATAATTAAATTATTGATTTATATGATAAGGAAATATTTATTGTGGATATTAATGATGGATTTATTTATTTTATGTTGTTATAAATGAAGGATTTTTAGCATGAAATAATTGTTGAAAGTTTGACATATTTTTGTGGAATTATAATTATTTTTCCGATAAATTATTCATTCAAATATATTATTATAATATATGATAATTGTTTGAATAATAATATTATATATATATATATATATATATATATATATATATATATATATATATATATATATCAACATGTGGTTAATTAGAAAAGGAAGTAATCAAGATGTAATTGAATTGGTTGGTGGAATTGGTTGGCAAATTGTGAACGTATTTTTTTTTCAAAAGTAATATAGTAATTGTCCTTTGCTTTTTGGTTTATTCTGCATATGTTTTTATTAGTGGGTTGGTGGATGCTTGCTTGTTTTCTAAAAGGTGGGTCATTAACCAATAAGATTTAAGGAAAAGTTAGGCATGAAGGAAATTTGAGAAGGTTAGGCAGGTTACTCCTCCGCGTTGTACCATAAATAGGGGGTAACCCCTCCTTCCTCATCACACCATTTCTAAATTCAGAAATTCTTATTCCATAGTATTGTGAGTATTTTTTCTTGAGTATACGAATATTTTGAGGGAAGTTTTTCTGCAAGATTTTCTCATAATAATATCCGATATTCCAGTCAAATCCAGTTTCTACCAAGGTAAAGGATATTATTTTATTTCAATACTCGTAAGAAATATTATTTTCTTTCATACCCATAGTATGGAAGGGATATTATTTCATTTCATATTCTCTAAATTTGAACTTACTATGGTAAGTATTGCTTCTATAATTCCTGAAATGGTTAGAAATTTCGTTTCATCTAATATCATTTCATAGGAATATTGGTCTGAACTTTTTATCAAATTTAGAACTTTTCATGACCGGGTACTATTCACGGGTACTGTTCACAATGACTGTTCACGGGTATTGTTCATAGTTACTGTTCACGAGTACTATTCACGGGTATTGTTCACAGTTACTGTTCACGGGTACTGTTCATGGGTACTGTTCACGGGTACTGTTCACAAAAGAAAAAAAATATTTTTTTTTCTTCCAAATTATCTGTTGTGACCCTTATTCTTAAAGTTTAATTCATGTTTTGATTTTTCATCATCCTCAGTCCTAAATGGTGATATAAATGAATATCTTTGGCCTGTAGTGCAAAGATGAATGATTAACTAATGAATATCTTTGGCCTGTAGTGCAAAAATGAATGATTAACTGATTAATATCTTTGACCCGTAGTGCAAAGCTGAACAGGTGTTGAGATGAACATGACCGACTGGTGAAATAAATGAATATCTTTGGCCTGTAGTGCAAAGATGAATATTGATTGTTGTTACAGGGATAAAATATTGATGATGGACTTTTAAATCTTAGAAGATAGTATAACTCATTCTCTACGTGATTCTTCTAATGGATTGTTGTTTCGGCTACATTTGTTGATCTAAAATTTATTGTCTATTATATTCTATCAGATTTTTCCTTGTTGAGAACTAATGATAATTTGTTGTATATTATCTTAGTTATAATATTCTTTACTGGGCTAGTTGAGCTCACCCTTTTCCTTTTTGTTCCATTTTTCTTCCCAGGAGGTGAGAACATAGCAGGAACTAGCCGGGGTATGGAGTGATGGTTCAAGATAGATGCATTAGTAGTCCTCACTATTTTGTAAAATAGTATATCCATTATTGTAATGAGGACTCCTTTTGAGTTTGTATAATCTCTATTAGACTATATTTGTATTCAAACTCACAGTATATGTGTTGTCGTATTTTGCACAATAATTGTATTACTGAAGTTGTATTTATTTCTGTACCATGTATTTGGCGACTCAGAATGGGTGATGTATACCTATTTTGGGGGCGTCACAGTTGGTATCAGAGCTTAGGGATATGGTCTCTGGCGGAGATCGGAAATAGAACTAGGAGGGGAGAGATGAGTAAATCCTTCGCTAGTGTGTCATACCTAAGCTTATTTGTTGGTCGGTTATAATATAGGGATATTATGTGATATGTTAATTATTTAATTAACCCTTGTTTTATGGCAGTATTTAAGAATGGCTGCTGAGAACGTTAACAATGGAGTATATGAAACTGTGGAACAAACTTTAGTCACAAACCAGGAGAACGTACAACAGGAAGGCAATGTTCCTCCTGTAAACAACACTACCGAGCAAACGATGAACGATGAAATGTTTAGGAGCTTTTTGTATTTCATGCAAAACCAGACGAGGGAAACTCATGCACAAAATACGGGTGGAAATGCTAGCAATGCGCGGCTTGTCACAGCCAAGCAGTTCAAGGAGTTGGGACCACCAGAATTTAAGGGAAAGCCGGATCCGATCATGGCAGAAACGTGGGTTAAGTAAATTACCAAGATATTCGATGTCTTAGGATGCACGGAGGAATAGAAGGTTCCATTCGCCACCTTTATGTTCCGCGGTGAGGCAGACTACTGGTGGGAGTCTGTGAAGCGTACCCAGCCGGCCGCACTTAGCATGTCTTGGAAAACGTTTCAGAAACTATTTAATGACAAGTACTTTCCTGAAAGTATTCGTCATATGAAGGAGGTCAAGTTTATCAGACTGGAACAAAATAATATGACGGTGTCCCAGTACGAGGCGAAGTTTGCAGAGTTATCCAGGTTTGCACCTCATTTGGTCGAGAATGAGGAACGAATGACGAGGATGTTTCTGAGAGGTCTAAAGCCCAAGATTCGACAATATCTTATCTCTCATAAATTTTCTTTATATTCAGATGTTGTAAACAGGGCTCAATTATTAGAGCGAGATAATGAGTATGTTCAACCAAGGGACCACAACCAGGGTCATACCGGTGGCGGCAGTCATCGGAGCAATGAAAACCAGCAGGGAGGAAAATATTCGGACAAAAGCGGTAACCACTCTGGTGGTAATCGTGGCCGTGATAATAGAATGAACGAGTCGGGAGGAGATTTCAGAAAGAGAAGATACAACAATGATAACGTGAAGACGTCAACACAAACATCAACTATTTCTAGGGGAGGAGAACGAGCACCGATCGTTTGTTACAAATGCGGGAAAGAGGGACATATCAGCCCAAACTGTCCACAACAATCCAAGGTATGTTACAACTGTGGAAAGGAAGGCCACATAGATCGGGATTGTTCTGTAGCAAAACCAAGTTCAACGGGAATGGTGACTCCAAAGGCTGTCCCGGACAAGTCAAAATCGGTGGTTCCTGGAAGGGCGTTTGTCGTGACGGCACAAAACGCGAGGAACCCAAACGAGGTGATCATGGGTAAGCTTATCATAAACTCTTGTAAAGTTTATGTAAGACCCCAACTTTTATAAATAAAGATGAATTTTCTATAAATATCATTTTTGAATATTATGGAGTTAATTTGATATAATGTTATAGTTGTGGGTAATATTTATAAATTTTGCAAAGTACGCAATTTGTTATATAATATTCGATTGGTCGGAAAATATTCGTTTTAACAGGGAATATTCGTACAACGACACAATTATTGGTGGACCCCACGACGGAATTATTGTCGGATTGAGAAAACGACAAAAATATTTTATTAAAAATAACATCGGAAGTTTTACCATTGTTACTGTTGAACTACTCGGTAGTAAAAGTACAGTAATACGTGTGGTTGCATAGTAGCACACGGTATTGATTATTAATGCTTATGTGAGATGTCATTCAGTTTGATTCAATTATTGTCAGTTAATAATATGAAATATTTAGCGATAATGACGTTTTGTTTTATTCGTATTATTAACGTAATAAAACAGAAACATCTTTTTATATAAAACAGAATACTTTATTAAAGTTATTCTATAAATAGAATATATTATATTTTATTTAAAAGATTTTTCTTTAAATATGGACCGTCAGATTAAAGTAATCAATCTGGACCGTTCATGGATTAGTTACTATGCATTCTATTTTTCTATAAATAGCAGCTCATTCCTTCATTATTTCTTACGAATTCACTGAACTCTAGAGAGAGAAACTATAGAGAGAAACTATAGAGAGAGAGAAGAAGAGTATTCTGCTACTTAACTACTTCCTTATTTCAGCTCTTCTTTAAAACGGTAAGGGGTGTTATTCTTACTTATTCATGAAGAGAACTGTTGTTATTCCATTTCATATTATTTTGTTGGAATAACCTGTATACGCGGTCTACCCTATACTTGGTGACATTCTTCTATTATTCTGTTGGAACATTGTGACGCCCCCAGAATAGGTATACAACACCCATTCTGAGTCGCCAAATACATGGTACAGAAAGCAAACTACAACTTCAATAATACAATTGTCGTGCAAAATACGACAACACATACTGTGAGTTTAAATACAAATATTGTCTTCTAGACAATATCCACACTTAAATAAATCCTCATTACAATTATTCAAACACTATTTTACAGAAATAGTGAGGACTGCTAATACATCTTTCTAGAACCATCACTCCATACCCCGACTAGATCCTGCTATGTTCTCACCTCCTGAGAAGAAAAATGGAACAAAAAGGAAAAGGGTGAGCTCAACTAGCCCAGTAAAGAATATTATGACTAAGATAATATACAACAAATTATCGTTAGTCTTCAACAGGGAAAAATCTGATAAAATATAATCGACAACAAGTTTTAGATCAACAACTGCAGCGGAAACAGCAAACCATTAGAAGAGTCAAGTAGAGAAAGAATTCTACTATCTTCTAAGATTTAAAAGTCCATCATCAATATTTTATCCCTGTAACATCAATTAATAATCATCTTTAACCAAATATTCATCTTTGCACTACAGGCCAAAGATATTCATTTGTATCATCAGTCGGTCATGTTCATCTCAACACCTGTTCATCTTTGCACTACAGGCCAAAGATATTCATCAAGTAATTATACATCTTTGCACTACAGGCCAAAGATATTCAGTAATATCATCATTTAGGACTGAGGATGATGAAAAATATCTTAAAGAGAACGAATCCAATGAGACAGAAGGACAAATAGTAGGGATTCGTATAACAGTTTATCCAAGATCAATAATACTTCATAATAATCAATTGTGAAGCAGAATTCAAAAATAAAGATCAAAACATGGATACAATCAAAGATAGTAACCATAATAGACATCTTGGACAAAAAGGGAAAATTTTATTTTTCGGTGAATAGTGCCGTATTCGTGAATAGTGCCGTATACGTGAATAGTGCCGTATACGTGAATAGTAACCCCGACACAAAAAGTTCCAAATTTGATAAAAACTCATATCAATATTTCAGCATAATGATATTGAAGAAAATAATATCATTTAAGAAGAAAATAATATCCCTTACCTCAAAATATCAGTACTTCTGGTCGGAATACCGGTATAAGGCTGAAAGAAACTTGCTCTGATGAATAGAAACTCTCAAAGTATCTAAATACTCACAAAATACACTCAATAATCTAGAGAGAGAAAGAGAGAAAACTTGTTTCTGGTGTGATTTTCAATTCTAACTTAGCCCTCTATTTATAGGAAAATTTTGGTAGGTTTGACCTGCAACCTGATGGCTTTACCTGCTACTATTCCCACCCACCACATTTGAAATATAATTCAGCACATTTCTTCACCAACCACAAGTGGGGCCCACCAATTCTAGAATTTTCCATCAAAATGATAAACTCCGAAAATTCAACAATTTCTGAACCAGTCATCTTGTAAAATTCGTAATAAATCATACGTTCATTTTTAACGGTTCAAAATTTGTGGACATATACTCAACTTATATATGTATAACATATCCAAAAATTACCACGATCCAACGGTCGGATTAAAAATTATAACCCCCGCAAAATATCTCAAAAACCCTGATTTTTAATACCTCCATTCCGACAAAAATACTGATAAAAACCTCAACATTAACTCCTTCATTTTTAACCACAAAAATATATCCCTCATTTATATCCACATAAAATAAATATTTCCTTATCATATGAATCAATAATTAATTATTCACAAATAATATTACAGAATCACATTTATGACAACCAGGCCGTTCCCAGGAAAGAGGGGGCTTTCCAATAAGGATTTCTCCTTACTGGCGCGCAATTAGATGACCAAACCTCTCCTTAGACAGAACTTTCTAGACATTGCCAATAATGTTATCTAATAATATTATTCAAATAATATGAATTATTGATCTGATAAATGAAAATACTGTGCAGCAACAATTATTGAAACAACAATAATATAAAATATCAACGCAGCAATTATTGAATCAATAAAATAAAATATTGAATAATAACTACTGTAACAATTATTGAGTAGTGCCTTCTTACGTAAGAATCAATAATTGGTGCAATACCGTGTGCTACTGTATTTTAACCACCGGGTATTCCAACAGTATTAACGGTAACAACTACGCCGTTATTTATAAACAACTTATACTTGTCGTTTTCTTCATCCAATCGCTTTCCGTTATGGGGCCCACACAAGGCTGCGTCGTCGTACGAATATTCCCCGACAGCAAGAATATTCCACGACCAACCGAATATTCACCGACCAAAAATAAATATTTTATAACCACTTGCTTATTTTGCAAAATTTGCACATTTCACCCATAACCAAAGTATTATATCAAATTAACCCCTTATTATTCACAATAATATTTAGAGAAAATTTGATTTTATTCATTAATAAGTTGGGGTCTTACAACCTCCCCTCCTTATGAAATTTCGTCCTCGAAATTGACGTACGTACCTGATGTTTCAAAAAGGTGAGGATACCTCGCTTTCATTTCTGATTCCAACTCCCAGGTCATTTCTTCAATAGCATGGTTTCTCCACAAAACCTTAACTTGTGGTATAACCTTCGTGCGTAGGACATGCTCTTTCCTATCCAAGATCTTAACAGGTACCTCCTCGTACGTTAAATCTTCAGCTATCTCGTCTGGTTCTAACTCAATAATGTGGTTCGGGTCTTTAACATATTTACGAAGCATAGATATGTGAAAAACATTATGAACACGAGACATGCTTGGAGGTAATGCGAGTCTATATGCCACATTTCCTATTCGCTCAAGAATCTCAAATGGACCAACAAATCTTGGATTGAGCTTTCCTCTCTTCCCAAATCTTGTAACTCCCTTCCATGGTGCAACACGTAACAATACATGATCCCCAATATTAAATTCCACGTCCTTCCGATGAAGATCCGCATAACTCTTTTGTCGATCCTGTGCCGTTTGTATACGTTGTCGAATCGTTTGGATCTTCTCTGTAGTAATGCGTACCAATTCTGGTCCCAACAATGTTGCTTCACCCACCTCGTCCCAGCATACTGGAGAACGACATTTTCTTCCATACAACGCCTCAAATGGAGCCATACCTATGCTCGCCTGATAACTGTTGTTGTAGGAGAATTCCACCAATGGTAGGTACTTATCCCAACTCCCTTTGAGATCTAAGACACAAAGTCTTAATAGATCTTCAAGAGTTTGAATAGTCCTCTCTGATTGTCCGTCCGTTTGAGGATGGTATGCTGAACTGAATCGTAAATCCGTGCCCATAGCTTTCTGCAAGCTAACCCAAAATCGTGAAGTGAATCTTGGGTCACGATCCGAAACTATGGATACTGGCATGCCATGCAATCTCACAATCTCGTTCACGTACATACTAGCAAGACGTTCAAGGGAATAAGTCTCACGTATCGGCAAGAAATGAGCGGACTTGGTTAATCTATCAACAATAACCCAAATCGCATCTATGCCTTGAGAAACCTTGGGAAGACCCGTAACAAAATCCATAGTAATGTGTTCCCACTTCCATTTCGGAATCTCAAGTGGTTGCAATGGACCCTTTGGTACTTGATGCTCCGCTTTTACACGTTGACAAGTTAAACACCTCGAGATAAACTCCGCGATCTCTCTTTTCATATTGCTCCACCAAAATGTATGTCGAAGATCGTGATACATTTTGGTACTCCCAGGATGGATTGCAAACGGTGTGTTGTGTGCCTCCATCATTATTCTATGCTTCAAGTCAAAATCGTTAGGAACACAAAGTCTGGAGTTGACTCGAAGTATTCCTTCTTCATCGATTCTTGCTTCTGGAATAGCACCTTCTTGCACTTTCTTCTTCATACGCATCAGCTCTATGTCCGTAGCTTGAGCAGCTTTAACTTTATCGATTAAAGTCGGTTCTACTCGTATATTTGATATCATCATGTGGGTACTTGGAGCCTTCATCTCTATCTCCATCCTTTGCAAGTCATACAAAATGGGCCTTTGTGTTAAAAACATTGCACTCGTACCCGCATATGATCTTCTACTCAATGCGTCAGCTACTACGTTTGCTTTTCCAGGATGGTATTGGATGGTATGATCGTAATCTTTCAACAGCTCAAGCCAACGTCGTTGCCGCATGTTGAGTTCCTTTTGGGTGAAGAAATATTTGAGGCTTTTATGATCTGTATAGATCTCCACTTTCTCCCCATACAGGTAGTGTCTCCAGATCTTCAACGCAAAAACGACTGCTGCCAACTCCAAATCATGAGTAGGATAATTCCTCTCATATTCTTTGAGTTGTCGTGAGGCATAGGCTATGACTTTCCCATGTTGCATGAGAACACATCCTAACCCTTTGCCTGAAGCATCGCTGTAGATAACAAATCCATCCGAACCAGATGGTATTGTCAAAACAGGTGCCGAAATGAGTCTCCTCTTGAGTTCTTGGAAACTCTTCTCGCATTCCTCACTCCATACGAATTTTGTATCTTTCCGAGTCAGCTGAGTTAACGGAGTAGCGATTCGAGAAAATCCTTCCACAAATCTCCGATAATAACCAGCTAAGCCCAGAAAGCTACGTACTTCGGTTACCGACTTCGGTTGCTCCCAACTTTGTATGGCTTCAATCTTCGCCGGGTCGACAGATACTCCATGTTTTGACACCACGTGCCCAAGGAATGCTACTTCCTCAAGCCAGAACTCGCATTTCTTCAGTTTGGCATATAGCTTGTTTTCACGAAGCCTTTGCAGTACCAGCTTCAAATGGCGCTCATGATCTTCACGGCTTTTGGAATAGATGAGGATGTCATCAATAAAGACAACAACGAACTGATCCAAATATTCTTTGAATACACGGTTCATCATATCCATGAAGGCAGCAGGAGCATTAGTCAATCCAAAAGACATTACTAAGAATTCATAATGCCCGTACCGAGTTCTGAAGGCAGTCTTTGGAATATCCTCAGTTTTAATCTTCAGCTGATGATATCCAGAACGAAGATCGATCTTTGAAAAGAATTGTGCTCCTTGCAACTGGTCAAACAGGTCATCAATGCGAGGTAGCGGATACCTATTCTTGATGGTGACATGGTTCAATTCTCGATAGTCAATACAAAGTCGCATACTCCCGTCTTTCTTCTTTACGAATAAAACAGGAGCACCCCAAGGAGACGTACTAGGACGAATAAAACCGATGTCCAACAACTCCTGTAGTTGGACTTTTAACTCCTGAAGTTCAATAGGAGCCATTCGATATGGGGTTTTAGAAATGGGCTTTGTACCGGGTTCAAGGTCAATAAAGAATTCAATTTCTCGTTCCGGGGGTAGACCGGGAAGTTCTTCAGGAAATACATCGGAAAATTCTCTAACAATAGAAATATTATTCAAATCTGACTTGTCTTTGTTCAAATCCATAACATGGGCTAAGAAAGCTTGACATCCGTTTTTCAATAAACGAATAGCTTTGTGGCTTGATATGACAGTGACTGATTTTAGTGGTTTAGTAGTTTGAATTCGTATGACAGGTTGGTTAGGAATATGAAAACTAACAACCTTACGAAAACAATCAATTTTAGCATGATGAGTGGTTAACCAATCAATTCCTAAAATCACATCAAAAGCAAGTATCTTTAAAGAGATAAGATCAACAGGTAATGTGATAGTGCCAACTTGGATCATGCAAGATTTATAAACTGTAGATGTAACGAAGGTTTCACCCAACGGAGTTTCAACAGATAAGTTAAAGTCCAATTTCTCCGGAGTCAAGTTTAAACGTTGAGCACAAGCAGGAGAGATAAAAGAATGGGTAGAACCGGTATCTAGTAAAGTATAAACTTCGCAAGAATTCAAGATTAGCTTACCCGTGATCACCTCGTTCGGGTTTCTCACGTTTTGGCCAGTTACGACAAACGCTCTTCCAGGAACCGCTGATTTCGCCTTATCCGGGACAGCCCTTGGAATCACCACTCCCGCTGAACTTGGTTTCGCTATAGTACAATCTCGAGCGATGTGGCCTTCCTTCCCACAGTTGTAACACACCTTGGATTGTTGTGGACAGTTTGGGCTGATATGTCCCTCTTTCCCGCATTTGTAACATCTAACTGGCGGTCGTTCTCCTCCCCTAAAATTTGTTGTTGGTGCTGGTGCTGGTGCTGATGTCTTCCCGTCATTGTTGAATCTCCTCTTTCTGAAATTTCCACTTGACTCACCTCTCCTATTATCATGGCCACGATGACCACCGAGTGGTTACCGCCTTTGTTCGTATTTTTCCCTCCTCGTTGGTTATCATCGCTCTGATGATTGCTGTCACCGGTATGACCCTGGTTGTGGTCCCTCGGTTGAGTATACTCATTATCTCTCTCTAATAATTGAGCCCTGTTTACAACATCTGAATATAAAGAAAATTTATGAGAGATAAGATATTGCCGAATCTCGGGTTTTAGACCTCTCAGAAACATCCTTGTCATTCGTTCCTCATTTTCGACCAAATGAGGTGCAAACCTGGATAACTCTGCAAACTTCGCCTCGTACTGGGACACCGTCATGTTGTTTTGTTCCAGTCTAATAAACTCAACCTCCTTCATATGACGAATACTTTCAGGAAAGTACTTGTCATTGAACAGTTTTTGAAATGTTTCCCAGGACATGTTGAGTGCGTCAGGCTGGGTACGCTTCACAGACTCCCACCAGTAGTCTGCCTCACCGCGGAACATAAATGTGGCGAATGGAACCTTCTGTTCCTCCGTGCATCCCAAGACATCAAATATCTTGGTAATTTGCTTGACCCACGTTTCCGCCATGATCGGATCCGGCTTTCCCTTAAATTCTGGTGGTCCCAATTCTTTGAACTGCTTAGCTGTGACAAACCGCGCGTTGTTATCATTTCCACCCGTATTCTGCACACGAGTCTCCCTCGTCTGATTTTGCATGAACTGCAAAAAGCTCCTAAACATTCCATCATTCATCGTTTGCTCGGTAACGTTGTTTACAGGAGGAATATTGCCTTCCTGTTGCACGTTCCCCTGGGTAGTGATCAAAGGTGTCTCCACGGTCTGATTTACTCCATTATTAACGTTCTCAGCTGCCATTCTTAAATACTGCCATAAAACAAGGGTTAATAGTCATGTCATATATTATCCCTATACTCTGACCGACCAAATAAACACCAAATAAACTTAGTCAGGTCATACTAGCGAAGGAATTCCCCGTCTCTCCCCTCCTAGTTCTTGTCTCACATCTCAGCCAGGGATCATATCCCTAAGCTCTGATACCAACTGTGACGCCCCCAGAATAGGTATACAACACCCATTCTGAGTCGCCAAATACATGGTACAGAAAGCAAACTACAACTTCAATAATACAATTGTCGTGCAAAATACGACAACACATACTGTGAGTTTAAATACAAATATTGTCTTCTAGACAATATCCACACTCAAATAAATCCTCATTACAATTATTCAAACACTATTTTACAGAAATAGTGAGGACTGCTAATACATCTTTCTAGAACCATCACTCCATACCCCGACTAGATCCTGCTATGTTCTCACCTCCTGAGAAGAAAAATGGAACAAAAAGGAAAAGGGTGAGCTCAACTAGCCCAGTAAAGAATATTATGACTAAGATAATATACAACAAATTATCGTTAGTCTTCAACAGGGAAAAATCTGATAAAATATAATCGACAACAAGTTTTAGATCAACAACTGCAGCGGAAACAGCAAACCATTAGAAGAGTCAAGTAGAGAAAGAATTCTACTATCTTCTAAGATTTAAAAGTCCATCATCAATATTTTATCCCTGTAACATCAATTAATAATCATCTTTAACCAAATATTCATCTTTGCACTACAGGCCAAAGATATTCATTTGTATCATCAGTCGGTCATGTTCATCTCAACACCTGTTCATCTTTGCACTACAGGCCAAAGATATTCATCAAGTAATTATACATCTTTGCACTACAGGCCAAAGATATTCAGTAATATCATCATTTAGGACTGAGGATGATGAAAAATATCTTAAAGAGAACGAATCCAATGAGACAGAAGGACAAATAGTAGGGATTCGTATAACAGTTTATCCAAGATCAATAATACTTCATAATAATCAATTGTGAAGCAGAATTCAAAAATAAAGATCAAAACATGGATACAATCAAAGATAGTAACCATAATAGACATCTTGGACAAAAAGGGAAAATTTTATTTTTCGGTGAATAGTGCCGTATTCGTGAATAGTGCCGTATACGTGAATAGTAACCCCGACACAAAAAGTTCCAAATTTGATAAAAACTCATATCAATATTTCAGCATAATGATATTGAAGAAAATAATATCATTTAAGAAGAAAATAATATCCCTTACCTCAAAATATCAGTACTTCTGGTCGGAATACCGGTATAAGGCTGAAAGAAACTTGCTCTGATGAATAGAAACTCTCAAAGTATCTAAATACTCACAAAATACACTCAATAATCTAGAGAGAGAAAGAGAGAAAACTTGTTTCTGGTGTGATTTTCAATTCTAACTTAGCCCTCTATTTATAGGAAAATTTTGGTAGGTTTGACCTGCAACCTGATGGCTTTACCTGCTACTATTCCCACCTACCACATTTGAAATATAATTCAGCACATTTCTTCACCAACCACAAGTGGGGCCCACCAATTCTAGAATTTTCCATCAAAATGATAAACTCCGAAAATTCAACAATTTCTGAACCAGTCATCTTGTAAAATTCGTAATAAATCATACGTTCATTTTTAACGGTTCAAAATTTGTGGACATATACTCAACTTATATATGTATAACATATCCAAAAATTACCACGATCCAACGGTCGGATTAAAAATTATAACCCCCGTAAAATATCTCAAAAACCCTGATTTTTAATACCTCCATTCCGACAAAAATATGGATAAAAACCTCAACATTAACTCCTTCATTTTTAACCAAAAAAATATATCCCTCATTTATATCCACATAAAATAAATATTTCCTTATCATATGAATCAATAATTAATTATTCACAAATAATATTACAGAATCACATTTATGACAACCAGGCCGTTCCCAGGAAAGAGGGGGCTTTCCAATAAGGATTTCTCCTTACTGGCGCGCAATTAGATGACCAAACCTCTCCTTAGACAGAACTTTCTAGACATTGCCAATAATGTTATCTAATAATATTATTCAAATAATATGAATTATTGATCTGATAAATGAAAATACTGTGCAACAACAATTATTGAAACAACAATAATATAAAATATCAACGCAGCAATTATTGAATCAATAAAATAAAATATTGAATAATAACTACTGTAACAATTATTGAGTAGTGCCTTCTTACGTAAGAATCAATAATTGGTGCAATACCGTGTGCTACTGTATTTTAACCACCGGGTATTCCAACAGTATGAACGGTAACAACTACGCCGTTATTTATAAACAACTTATACTTGTCGTTTTCTTCATCCAATCGCTTTCCGTTATGGGGCCCACACAAGGCTGCGTCGTCGTACGAATATTCCCCGACAGCAAGAATATTCCACGACCAACCGAATATTCACCGACCAAAAATAAATATTTTATAACCACTTGCTTATTTTGCAAAATTTGCACATTTCACCCATAACCAAAGTATTATATCAAATTAACCCCTTATTATTCACAATAATATTTAGAGAAAATTTGATTTTATTCATTAATAAGTTGGGGTCTTACAAACATCCTGTCTGTGTGTTTTACACCGGACCTGGTTCCGTTTTTATTATTATTCTGTTGGAACATCCTGTTTGTGTGTTTTACACCGGACCTGGTTCCGTCTTTATTATTATTCTGTTGGAACATCCTGTCCGTGTGTTTTACACCGGACCTGGTTCCGTCTTTATTATTATTCTGTTGGAACATCCTGTCCGTGTGTTTTACACCGGACCTGGTTCCGTCTTTATTATTATTCTGTTAGAACATCCTGTCTGTGTGTTTTACACCGGACCTGGTTCCGTCTTTATTATTATTCTGTTGGAATATCCTGTCTGTGCGTTTTACGCCGGACCTGGTTCCATTATTTATTATTCGGTGGGAATAATCTGTCTGTTCGGTCTATCGCATGCATGGTGATTTCTTTTGTTATTCTATTCTTTATTATACTCAGTTGGTTAAGTTTTGACTTCTATACTCCATGAAATTTGTGGAATATCCTTGATAATTACGTTTCATCCAGTATCTTTTCATGAAAACATTCTTCTAAGCATTCTTGAATTTTACTCCACAAAGCAGTATCATGTTGACAATTTGGACGTTGTTAATTCTTGGATAAATTAATTCTTGAACTTGTTTTATTGAATTCTTATATCATTGTCATCATCCTCATGTTTATAAAATGTTAAAAGTCATCTGTGGCCTGTAGTGCATAGATGGACTTGGTATGATTATGACCAGGGATTATTCGGTATAATCATGACCGTAATATTACAAATGATGTGGTAAAATTCCTCATTGGCCCGTAGTGCGTTGATGGACAGTTGTTGGCATGATCATGACCATTAACGAATACACGAATATCCTTGGCCGTAGTGCAGGGTTATTCGATGATGTGGATTATTTTATTAAGCTGAGTCCCAGCGATAACAGTGTTGAAAAACCTTTTAAATCATAAAAGATAGTAGAGTTTATTTTCTATTTGACTCTTTTAATGGATTGCTTGTTCCGCTGCAGTTAAACTTGATGTCTATTATATTTTATCAGTTTAACATTGTTGAAGGCTAATGATAATTTATTCTGCATTATCTTAGTCATAATATTTCTTACTGGGCTAGTTGAGCTCACCCTTTCTTTCACTGTTCTCTTCAGGAAATGAGAACGTAGCTGGGGCAAGTCGGGAAACGGAGTGATAGTTCGAATGATAGTATTAGTTAGTAGTCCTCACTATTCTATGTAATAGTGTGTTAATAAATGTAATGAGGACTCCTTTTGAGTATGAATACTCTCTAGAAGATAATATTTGTATTCAAACTCGCAGTTTATGTTTTGTCGTATTGTACACGACAGTTGTATTAGTAAGTTGTATTTGTATTCTGTACTTTGTATCTGACGACCCAAGATGGGTGATGTATACCTAATTTTGGGGGCGTCACAGTTTATACCTTACTAGATACCGGTTCTACCCATTCTTTTATCTCTCCTGTTTGTGCTCAACGTTTAAACTTGACTCCGGAGAAATTGGACTTTGACTTATCTGTTGAAACTCCGTTGGGTGAAACCTTCGTTACATCTACAGTTTATAAATCTTGCATGATCCAAGTTGGCACTATCACATTACCTGTTGATCTTATCTCTTTAAAAATACTTGCTTTTGATGTGATTTTAGGAATTGATTGGTTAACCACTCATCATGCTAAAATTGATTATTTTCGTAAGGTTGTTAGTTTTCATATTCCTAGCCAACCTGTCATACGAATTCAAACTACTAAACCACTAAAATCAGTCATTGTCATATCAAGCCACAAAGCTATTCGTTTATTAAAAAACGGATGCCAAGCTTTCTTAGCCCATGTTATGGATTTGAATAAAGACAAGTCAGATTTGAATAATATTTCTGTTGTTAGAGAATTTCCTGATGTATTTCCAGAAGAACTTCCCGGTCTACCTCCAGAACGTGATGTTGAATTCTTTATTGACCTTGAACCTGGTACAAAACCCATTTCTAAAACCCCATATCGAATGGCTCCTATTGAACTTCAAGAGTTAAAAGTCCAACTGCAGGAGTTATTAGACATCGGTTTCATTCGTCCTAGTACATCTTCTTGGGGTGCTCCTATTTTATTCGTAAAGAAGAAAGACGGTAGTGTGCGACTTTGTATTGACTACCGAGAATTGAACCATGTTACCATCAAGAATAGGTATCCGTTACCTCGCATTGATGACCTGTTCGACCAGTTGCAAGGAGCACAATTCTTTTCAAAGATCGACCTTCGTTCTAGATATCACCAGCTGAAGATTAAAACTGAGGATATTCCAAAGACTGCCTTCAAAACTCGGTACGGGCATTATGAATTCTTAGTCATGTCGTTCGGATTGACTAATGCTCCAGCTGCTTTCATGGATATGATGAACAGAGTATTCAAGGAATATTTGGATCAGTTCGTTGTTGTCTTTATTGATGACATCCTTATCTATTCCAAAAGCCGTGAAGATCATGAGCACCATTTGAAGCTGGTACTTGAAAGGCTTCGTGAAAACAAGTTTTATGCCAAGCTAAAGAAATGCGAGTTCTGGCTTGAGGAAGTAGCATTCCTTGGGCACGTGGTGTCAAAACATGGAGTATCTGTTGACCCGGCGAAGATTGAAGCCATACAAAGTTGGGAGCAACCGAAGTCGGTGACCGAAGTACGCAGCTTTCTGGGCTTAGCTGGTTATTATCGGAGATTCGTGGAAGGATTTTCTCGAATCGCTACTCCGTTAACTCAACTGACTCGGAAAGATACAAAATTCGTATGGAGCGAGGGATGCGAGAAGAGTTTCCAAGAGCTCAAGAGGAGACTCATATCGGCACCTGTTCTGGAAATACCATCTGGTACAGATGGATTTGTTATCTACAGCGATGCTTCAGACAAAGGGTTAGGATGTGTTCTCATGCAACATGAGAAAGTCATAGCCTATGCCTCACGACAACTCAAAGAATATGAGAGGAATTATCCTACTCATGATCTGGAGTTGGCAGCAGTCGTATTTGCATTGAAAATTTGGAGACACTACTTGTATGGGGAGAAAGTGGAGATTTATACGGACCATAAAAGCCTCAAATATTTCTTCACCCAAAAAGAACTCAATATGCGGCAACGACGTTGGCTTGAACTATTGAAAGATTACGATCACACTATTCAATATCATCCTGAAAAAGCGAACGTAGTAGCTGATGCATTGAGTAGAAGATCATATGCGAGTACGAGTGCGATATTGTCAATGCAAAGGCTCATTTTGTATGACTTGCAAAGAATGGAGATAGAGATGAAGGCTCCAAATACCCACGTGATGATATCAAACATACGAGTAGAACCGACTTTAATCGATAAAGTTAAAGCTGCTCAAGCTACGGACCTGGGGTTGATGCGTATGAAGAAGAAAGTGCAAGAAGGAGCTATTCCGGAAGCAAGAATCGATGAAGAAGGAATACTTAGATTCAACTCCAGACTTTGTGTTCCTAGCGATTCTGACTTGAAGCATAGAATCATGATGGAGGCACACAACACCCCATTTGCAATCCATCCTGGGAGTACCAAAATGTATCATGATATTCGACATACATTTTGGTGGAATAATATGAAGAGAGAGATCGCGGAGTTTATCTCGAGGTGTTTAACATGTCAACGTGTAAAGGCGGAGCATCAAGTGCCAAAGGGTCCATTGTAACCACTTGAGATTCCGAAATGGAAGTGGGAACACATTACCATGGATTTTGTTACAGGTCTTCCCAAAGTTTCTCAAGGTATAGATGCGATTTGGGTTATTGTTGATAGATTAACCAAGTCTTCCCATTTCTTGCCGATACGTGAGACTTATTCCCTTGAACGTCTTGCTCGTATGTACGTGAATAAGATTGTGAGATTGCATGGCATGCCAGTATCCATAGTTTCGGATCGTGACCCAAGATTCACTTCACGATTTTGGATTAGCTTGCAGAAAGCTATGGACACGGATTTACGATTTAGTTCAGCATACCATCCTCAAACGGATGGACAATTAGAGAGGACTATTCAAACTCTTGAAGATCTATTAAGACTCTGTGTCTTAGATTTCAAAGGGAGTTGGAATAAGTACCTACCATTGGTGGAATTCTCCTACAACAACAGTTATCAAGCAAGTATAGGCATGGCTCCATTCGAGGCGTTGTATGAAAGAAAATGTCGCTCTCCAGTATGCTGGGACGAGGTGGGAGAAGCAACGTTGTTGGGACCAAAATTGGTGCGCATGACTACAAAAAAGATCCAAATGATTCGACAACGTATTCAAACCTCACAAGATCGACAAAAGAGTTATGCTGATCTTCATAGAAAGGACGTGGAGTTTAATATTGGAGATCATGTACTGTTACGTGTTGCTCCATGGAAGGGAGTTACAAGATTTGGAAAGAGAGGAAAGCTCAATCCAAGATTTGTTGGTCCATTTGAGATTTTTGACCGAATAGGAAATGTGGCCTATAGACTCGTATTACCTCCAAGTATGTCTCGTGTTCATAATATTTTTCACATATCCATGCTTCGTAAATATGTGAAAGACCCGAACCATATTATTGCGTTAGAACCAGACGAGATAGCCGAAGATTTAACGTACGAAGAGGTACCTGTTAAGATCTTGGATAGGAAAGAGCATGTCCTACGCACCAAGGTTATACCACAAGTTAAGGTTTTGTGGAGGAACCATGCTATTGAAGAAATGACCTGGGAGTTGGAATCGAAAATGAAAGCAAGGTACCCTCACCTGTTCGAAACACCAGGTACGTACGTCAATTTCGAGGACAAAATTTTATAAGGAGGGGAGGTTGTAAGACCCCAACTTATTATAAATAAAAGTGAATTTTCCTCTATTCATTATTCTAAATTAATAAGGTATTAATTGGATATACTACTTTGGTTATGGGTGAAATGTGTAAATTTTGCAAAATAAGCAAGTGGTTATAAAATAATCATTGTTGTCGGGAAATATTCTTTTGGTCGTGGAATATTCTTTTTATCGGGAATATTTGTACGACGGCGCAGTCATTTGTGGGCCCCATAACAGAAAACGGTTGGATGAAAGAAAACGACAAAGTTTGAGTTTTATAAATAACGGCATAATTGTTACCGTTAACACTGTTAGATTACCTGGTGGTTAAAATACAGTAATATGCGTGGTTGCACAGTAGCACATGGTTTTGCACAATATTATTGAATTATTGATTCTTACGTAAGAAGGCACTACTCAATAATTGTTACAGTAATTACTGTTCAATCTTTTATTGCTTCAATAATTGCTGCGTTGATATTTTATATTATTTCAATAATTATCACTGCACAGTATTTTCCATTATCAGATCAATAATTCATATTATTTGAATAATATTATTAGATAACATTATTGGCAATGTCTAGAAAGTTCTGTCAAGGAGAGGTTTGGTCACCTAATTGCGCGCCAGTAAGGAGAAATTCTTATTGGAAAGCCCCCTCTTTCCTGGGAACGGCCTGGTTGTCATAATTGTGATTCTGTAATATTATTTGTGAATAATTAAATTATTGATTTATATGATGAGGAAATATTTATTGTGGATATTAATGATGGATTTATTTATTTTATGTTGTTATAAATGAAGGATTTTTAGCATGAAATAATTGTTGAAAGTTTGGCATATTTTTGTGGAATTACAATTATTTCTCCGATAAATTATTCATTCAAATATATTATTATAATATATTATAATTGTTTGAATAATAATATTATATATATATATATATATATATATATATATATATATATATATATATATATATATATATATCAACATGTGGTTAATTAGAAAAGGAAGTAATCAAGATGTAATTGAATTGGTTGGTGGAATGGGTTGGTGGAATTGGTTGGCAAATTGTGAACGTATTTTTTTTTTTCAAAAGTAATATAGTAATTGTCCTTTGCTTTTTGGTTTATTCTGCATATGTTTTTACTAGTGGGTTGGTGGATGCTTGCTTGTTTTCTAAAAGGTGGGTCATTAACCAATAAGATTTAAGGAAAAGTTAGGCATGAAGGAAATTTGAGAAGGTTAGGCAGGTTACTCCTCCGCGTTGTACTATAAAAGGGGATAACCCCTCCTTCCTCATCACACCATTTCTAAATTCAGAAATTCTTATTCCATAGTATTGTGAGTATTTTTTCTTGAGTATACGAATATTTTGAGGGAAGTTTTTCTGCAAGATTTTCTCAGAATAATATCCGATATTTCAGTCAAATCCAGTTTCTACCAAGGTAAAGGATATTATTTTATTTCAATACTCGTAAGAAATATTATTTTCTTTCATACCCATAGTATGGAAGGGATATTATTTCATTTCATATTCTCTAAATTTGAACTTACTATGGTAAATATTGCTTCTATAATTCCTGAAATGGTTAGAAATTTCGTTTCATCTAATATCATTTTATAGGAATATTGGTCTGAACTTTTTATCAAATTTGGAACTTTTCATGACCGGGTACTATTCACGGGTACTGTTCACAATTACTGTTCACAGGTACTGTTCACAAAAGAAAAAAAATATTTTTTTTTCTTCCAATTATCTGTTGTGACCCTTATTCTTAAAGTTTAATTCATGTTTTGATTTTTTATCATCCTTAGTCCTAAATGGTGATATAAATGAATATCTTTAGCCTGTAGTACAAAGATGAATGATTAACTAATGAATATCTTTGGCCTGTAGTGCAAAGATGAATGATTAACTGATGAATATCTTTGGCCCGTAGTGCAAAGTTGAACAGGTGTTGAGATGAACATGATCGACTGGTGAAATAAATGAATATCTTTGGCCTATAGTGCAAAGATGAATATT